>JAFFZH010015771.1:68972-159139 GCA_018420115.1 Euura saliciscinereae | reverse complement strand
AAAAAAAAAAAAAAAAAAAAAAAACGCGGTTTCTCCAATTAAAATGAAATTTAAACCGTAGACGAACGGGTTTTGAGTTCAAACAAAATGACACGCTTAATTTCAAATATAATTTATGCCCGCGTAGACATTTTAAAGTTGGCATAAAGCCACGACGTCGACTTCTCTACCACCTGCACGTATCTTGTTAATCACGAAAATTATGGCACGAGACTTGCGCTAAATGTCAAAACCAGTTTACCTCGTCATTAGTAATCCTACGTGCTGTATGAATTATTTCGTTTCATTCGACCCCATACGTTCAACGTTCAATTTTATTTTATCAGATAAAATTTTATGAAATTCTGCCTCGATTTTGTGTCTATATACATTAAATTATGTATTTGAATGCACACAACTGTTCGTAAGAGATTATACTGAGCTTATGAGCTGGATTTTATAAAATCATACAAAACTTGGAACAAATAGTAATGTTATTCTGAAGAGTCCGGCTCAGTTTTATTCAAAGTTGTTGCAAAAAGAAAACTAAGAAATTTCTAGAATTCTGAAACGATTAACGTACTTTATTGCTAAACGGCTCGACATAAGTTATCGTCTGGTGATCCACAACGAATCCACAACGGTTTCAACGAATTTTGATCGGGTTACCTGCTTCTGGCTTCTCGAGGATCCTGGAACCCGCGTAAAAAAACCGTCTCAAAAGGATGCATCGTGGTGTGCGAGGAGAAAGAATAGAAGGGGGTCTGCAGGAGCCACGAATGTGATAAAGTTATATGGATGGAAAACGAGAGTTAGGTATAACGCACGAAGAACGAAACGAGGCAATTCAATCAGACGTGGTAGCAGCCAACAGCTGAGACCCCACATCCATCCGCCTTATCCTCAGTTCTTATGTCTTTTTTTCCTCTCTCTTTCTCCCTTTTACAGTCTACTTGCTCTATTGCATGTATGATTTATCGCACGTTTGTCAGTCGACATAAAAAAGAAAAAAAGTTGAGGAAACTCGGATTTTATTATAGTCACAGACACAAAGCATTCCCGATCTAGACACAGTCATTTGGCTCGTCCTCAAACAAACACCATTACTTATTCTCTTATCTTAATTCTTCTTCAACGAAATTTCTACGGGATTCAAGATTACAGTAAATTTTACAGAAAACACTAGAGTTTTAGCAAATCTTGCTCGATCCTGATCACGACTTCGGACTAGACCCGATTGTAGAAGCAATTTGAGATAACAGTTTGTTGTGTAAGGGATGGAACCCAGAAAAGAAATGTCCGAAGTGGACAATTCAAGAGATTCTAATGATAAATTCCCTAAATTGAACAATTTATTGTATCAATAAATTTGTCAGAATTATTTAAGCCAATTTTCAGATTGAATAATTAATTAACGCATCAATCTGAATACACAAATAATTAATGAACAAATTTGACCCAACCTTGCGACTCATCTTTCTACCTTCATGGATCACAAGGATCCCTTCATTTTTCAATTTCAAATTTGGTTTGATTGAAACGTAATCACGGTAAATCGATTCATCAGACCTAAAAATGTGGAATATCAGCAAAAACGACAATTTTCATGTCTTGCCTGAAATGTGAACCCACTCTGATCACGTTTTCGGTGTTCTAGGGCAGAAACAGAAGCTGTTTTTTTATTTTTCACAAATCGTCGATCGTGGCTGAACGATTTCAAGAATCCTTATCTGAATCTATAGTCTGGATTATGGAGTTTGCTAGTGGTCGTCGACTGGAGGATTTGAAAGAAGCAATTCGACAATCGTGAAATATGGTTATGCGATTCTTTTGCGATCCCCAGTTGATGAAGGTTCGGTAGGAAGGTTTTTGGCCGAAGGTTCCGGGGTCTGAGTATTCCTCCGCGATTGTGAGTCCGTCTATGTGGGGTGCGGACGGGCGTCGCGACGGCGTCAGATGGCGATCGGCTCATTTCATGCTACGTTACAGTTGTAATTTGGATATTACCTTGATTTATCGTTATTCCTTAACGGTTAAGCGAAAACTTATTTCAAGAACTGTCGCCGTAAATCATCTTAATTCGAAACTTTATAAGTAGAATTTTACACCTCCCTCATGGGCGACCAGAATCTCCGATTTAGCAACGAAATGCAAATTTTCAAAACGACTTTTAAGGTTGACACCATGAATATCAAGCTTCTGGATTAACCTTGTGGCTCACTCTCTAAATGTCTGAGAATTCTCTTCTTCTTCTTCTTCTGCTTTATTCTGTATGAAATAACACTCGAAATGAAAACACGAGGAATTCGTGTCGCTTTTCTTGCGTCTTGGGTGAAATTGTATTCCCTCAGCAGGTGAGCGACGCATTTCTGTGAATAATATCGGTTCAACAATCCTCCGCTACGTCGGGTGGAAAATTGCTCTACAGTGTAAAGTAACGCCAGTCTTGCCACCGCCTCTTGTCCACGATATTATAGCTTCATAAAACTTTGAACTGCAAAGTTTATTTGGAAGGATTTCAAGCGAGTGCAAAAATGGTGAAAGTGATAAAAATCGAAATAGTATTTTGTGTTACGAGTCGGGAAAGTGGCTCATTTCCAAGCAGTGCGGAAAATAAATTCCTAGTGCAGTAAAGTCAGAGCAAAAAGACAATTTTTCACTCTTCAAATTGCTTGCATGGTAATTTGGATAGTTGTAACGTAGGGAAAAGTAATTTTTGTAGCACCTGCTTGGAAAGTATGACTTCACGTACCTAAAGTATTTTACTTTCCGCATTGCTTGGAAATGAGGCACTTTCCGCACGCTAAACAGGCTTGGAAAATCCTACTTTCCGAACAGATGTTACAAAAATCACTTTTCCCTATATTCCAACTGTCTAAACTAACATGCAAATATTTTTAAGAGTGAAAAGTTGTCTTTTATTGCACTAAATTCTTCGATCAAAGTATATTTTGTTCTATTTTTTACAATATCTCAAGTGTAACGATATGAAATGTAAAAAAATTCACATGTTGGTTCGCTTCTATCGATTTGGTCAACTTCCGTCTCTAGGTTTCGGGAAGTACTGACCGCGGTTGAGTGTCTGATTTTAATTTGCTCCTGTTTCAAGTACCCCTGACCGTTCGGAGAGGACCTCGAGTAGATCCTCAAGCGAGTCCTTGGGTGGATTTTATTGCTACAGGGAGTTGAACGAGTAGTAAAATTCAACGAAATGATATCGCCTCGTTATTACCACGGTAGCACATCTGTTCCGGGCTAGGTAACTCAATACAGAGTAAAAAAAAACGATTTTTAGTTACGTCCCTAGACACCATTTTCTCAAAAATTTCCCAGACCATGTATAACCACGGTGGAGACGGTATGTTGACATTTTTGATAAATTTCATCCCCCCCTCCGCCCCCCGGGGGGTTCAATCTGACATTATGATAACCTGGCGGCAGTCTTCGGCCCCATATTTGGAGCTCTTCTGCGGCACACGTATGTCATAGTGAAACGCGGTATTTGAGCCCTGAAACCGAGGGATCCTATAAAGTTGAGTCGGTGAACCCCTCACCTCGAAGAACGCCTTGATCTATGAGCTCCTCCGCCACCTCGTCACTTGTTAACACCTACGACTCACCCTACTGGGGTAACGTTGAACTGTCAAAAGCCTACGGGTCCCCGGGGGCTGGAGGATGGTCGAATATCCGCACGTGTCAGTTGGTGCCTCGTGCAAAAATTGAGCGACAGGATTTTCGTAAATTTTTTGTGATTTTTGGTCAGAGGATCTGACTGTGATTACTCGACGTTGTTCAGGAGCGAGGATTCAATCTGAATCAAGCTAATTGAATACAAGCGAGATCAAAGAGACCTGGAGCAGTGAGGAATGATCCTGCGATGTCACCACTGCTAATTATGGAGCTTTGAGGACTTAGGTACCTCGGTACCTGGGCCTTTGTTCCGTTTCCTTGAGCCACTGGTAAATTTCATTTGGTGATGCTGGGATCTGAAAAGCCGATTCTCTGCAGGAGCAAGAAACGTACCCGTCCTTACGTGCTTGATTATTTATGTGATATTCTCGCGAAACGGAGTCTGTCGAGTTGCGTTATCAATATTTTATCATCGAGGTTCAAAGAGTCAAGATATATTTTAGATATTTAATTCATGAGTCTCTGAGAGAAAGTTAACACGGGGTCCAAATTTAAAAGCGAGGGAAATGATTCTTCCGATCACCATTGTTTGATACGCTTCAACTATACCGTATATCGTCGCTAAAAGTATCGATATAGGATGAAAACTTCCAAGAAAGCACTTGTATAAGTTTAAAAGAAATATAAAGTAAAAAGGAAAGAGAAGTACTCGACCGTTTCAGAGCTGCATTACCTCTTCAGAACAGAACGCACACGTCTGAAACCTTCATTGTAACGAATGAAATGTGATTCGAGGTACGAAATCGACGAGGAAGAAGAATTATAGCGAAGAATAAGTAGGAGCCACGTTTATTTCAAGTATTTAGGATCCAAAAAAAACAAGGTGAAAATCGCTTCTTCACCTCTGAAGAGTATAAAAATGAAAAAGATCGAAAAGTTATAGACAGTAGAAAATCTTCGTGTTTCAGAAAAGCCATTCAAGCGTATTAATTGTGGTGATTTTGCACTGGATTTCGACTTTTATACTCGACAACGACAAATTCGTATGCTGCATCATTGTGGCCGCATTGAAAATCCCGACCAATTTCTAACTTTCTCTAACGAAATTATGAATTAAAAAAAAAAGTAACTAATTGAATACTGATTAATACTCTAAAACAGTCGAGTAAAAACTTTAATGATGATAAAAAAATAATTATTGCACCAACGAGCTCCAGGAAGATTCACGACAAGATTGATTTTTCTGACTGAAATTCATTTTATCTGACTAACTGAAGTATTTTCTAACTTTTCCCTGACAATTCTCTGACCATTTATTAGATTCGCTGAATCTTTTCTACTTGACTAGTGGCAATCATGTTTATTGACTGATTATTAAATCGGCAGCGAATTTTCTGGAACACACAAAATTTTCCACTGTCCAGACTCTTAAGAACCACAAGATTTTCTGAAAAATGAGAAGATAAATTTTGAGTCATTTGTAATTGTTATGCTCTTCGAGCGACATTTTTTGAGTCTTGTAAAAAAGGAACAATTTATCAGAAACTGCCTCAACGTATCGAATATATCATGAACAAACTCCTTGAAAAAGGATAAGAGTAAAACACTCAGAATGTATCCGTGAGTTTTCACGCTGGAGAAGAATGAGGGATGGGACAAAGTATTGTGGTGGACTTTGCGACGTGTAAGCTGAAAAGACAGTAGTACAGAAACCTGAGAACAAATGCGGAGAGAGAGAGAGATTACACGAGGGGTTTTCGAACGTTGGAGTCACTGGGGTGAAGCTTTTCCTCCGAAACTATAAGAGACACGAAAATGCGGCTTGTCTTATCGTATTTTCTCTTCAATTTTCGTCCCGCCTACACCGAGGGTCTGGTCCGTATACGTGTACCTTATCATCAGTAACAACGTTATATCAAAGCCTCCACCTGACTGCAGGCCTCTTTCACCGTCTCTAAACTCGGTTGACTGTGTTTTTCAGACCAATTACTCGTCAAGACGACCAGAGACGAGGTATAAACGTCTCTCTTGGGAGACCTACTGCCTCCATAAAGAGACGGACGTCCGGCAGTGGTGTAGACACAGCTGTGGTCAGCCGCGAGTACCGGACTCTGACTAGTTGCTGGTACATCGAACCGGACAGGTGTTTGCGAAGCTCGACTTTATCCCAAATTTTTAAGATTGAAACAGCAACGAAAAAATGAGAGAAAAAAAAAACTTTCAGGATTAGTTTTGTGAATAGTTTATAAAACATGCCAAAATATCCAACGTGCATGCGGCTTTGTCTCATGGAGACTAGACTCTGAGACTTCGGGGCTTAGAAACGTCCAGACTTGGATACCGCGGTGGTTGATGAACGTCGGTGAAGGTGAGCGCAAAGCTTTGACGAACTTTGCAAATACTTGGGGCTCAAGTTCTTAGTCAATAGCTCAACGTGCAGATTGTACTTTGCTCAAATACTGAGGTAGAGGTACCGGGCGGAAGGCAACGACAAATGTTTCGGTAAATATATGCCTAGACTATCTAACACAGATTACTGTATTCTGTAATAGATTTTAGCGACAACTAGGCGGAATAGAAATTGTGGCAATACTTACTTACCTCGTTTTCAAATAAGAATCAGACTTTGTGAAACTTGATTGCTCAATGGGATTCTTCAAGAGTGAACAACGTACAAGCTTAAGAGCTTGCGAAGATCACCTGACCAGAATTACACAGCAACTTTTACACTATCCTCACATCATTATGATCCAAGCTTCTGCAATCTGAAAGCTTAGTTTCTCTGAAATACCCAGAAACGTCTCTTAGAATCAAGTTTTGTAGAAGTAGAGGGTTTTGTACTCCTTTTATCGTCACTCTTCGCAAGCTCTCCAATTAATTTCGATTCATTCCTTTTCAGAATCGAACTTAATTTGCCGATTTGCAATTATGTATTTTTTAAAGTCGACGTCCTACAATATTCAAGCTCTGAACATACATCCTAACCGGAGCTTTCGACTCGAGAAAATTTCTGACAAACGATTCCTATCAGGTACAAATGACAGGGTATATTTTTCATCGACTATATATACACCGTTAAATTTATACTAGGGCGAATATCGTGGTTAATGAAATGAGGTGAAACTAAGGGTTGCGGATCTTCGTAATAGCTGCTGGTTATCGTAGCCCATCAAGATTATGGTATTTTGATGCAAACTGCTCTAATAACCCCTTTTGAGGAATGATATCTATCACAGCCCAACGAAATGGACGACTTCAATTCCGCTTCACTGTGTCTTCAGGTACCAAGTAGTTCAAGATGAACCCAACATTATCTCCAGTTCGAAAACTAATCGATACAGAAATTAAAGGCGGAGGAATATTTTGCCTCTTAATGAATTCATTCCTGATTTACGTAGAACATTCATGTTCGCGATGGGTGGGAGCGTTTATCGAGCGTCTCAATTTGCAAAATATTCGCAAATGCACAGCGTATGCATCCAGGTGGAGGTATAAGAGTTAGTGGGCAACCGTTTCGAGACACGCAACGTCTACGTTACTCCAGCGAAAGTTATGCGACATCAAAAGGTGCCCGCAGATTTACGATGATGCAGAGGACCCCGAGGTCTTCTAGATCATGTTGACGTTGTAAGTTTCGCAGTACACGATGCGGAATCGATGAGAGAATGTGAGTGGCGTGTAATTTTTCACCGAGAAAGACAAATAATGAAAAGTCTTTCGAAACGTGATGTTGAAACCGGAGTCAAAACTTCCGTTCGTTTTCCACGAAACGAACTATAACGAGTCGTAAATCATAAGATGGCGCCGTTCGTGTTATTATTTTGCACGATCTTCATCTTCTCTTCATTCGTGACGTCATTAATTGACGCAAGACGTTCAACTCATACGGCTGCACCGCTACTGTCATCGTGAAAAATTCGCAATAAATTTAAGCGTACATAAAAAAGTGAACAATTTTATGCATTTGGGTCGTAAAAATGTCGCGACTTTTCAGTCGTGCTGTTAATTAGGGGGTGTAAAGCAACCTTAATGGCGAATTACGCTCTTTACCTCGGTGTTTTATTACTTTAAAACAGTGTATGTGAATTATACTCTCAAATTGGAGTAAAAGGTACGATAAAACCGCTGATCTACGACGCAGCGGATCTCATCTCATTCTCTTCAGGCCTCAAAGAGATCAAAATTAAACATTGCAGGGTCATCCTGGGAGTTACCCTCAACCCGTTGAGGCTGTTAAAAATATTAACCCTCCGTTGACAGTCTCGTTGTATTATTTCCACGGTTAATTAATCTTCTAAAGAACGTTATATTATAATTCCTCTGTTTTCCAAAACACGTTACACTAAATTATCACACAGTCATTGGTGACAGACCGCAAAAGTATCACGTGACACACGAAAATGAATGGCCACAGAATACGAAGTAAGTATTAGGAACCTTTACTTTTTTTTGCGCCATACTGACTCAAGAAATTGGTTTTATTTAAACATTTCGTGATACTGTGTATCAATATTCAAAAAGCTACAAATCTTACGATCCTGAAGGATAATTTTCTATCGAGAAGACTGTCACCGATCATATTCAAATGTAGTAAGATAGTAATATAGAAATTTATTCGTATTCTCTCATTTTTTTCTCCAAACCTTGTAATTTTTTGTTTTGCTGAGTCAAATTCTATTATCAATCACATTGTCATAATCAAATTTATATAAAACTATATCGAATAGAAAAAAAAATAACGTTATTGCGATAAAATAAAAGAAGAAAAAAAATCGCGCAATCGCTGTGACTTGTTTTATCACTTCACCAAATTTAAACGACATTTGCGATACACTGACCTGACCCTGTAATTATCAACTGTATAAATTGGAGTCAAAGTGTTATCGATATCGAGTCGTGTAGGTCATCGTTGAACGGCACAGTTTATTTATGCTATCATTAATTACCACGAGATAAAGAAAAGAAAAAATGAGTCCGACGAGGAAAAAAAAACGAAAGAAAAAACGTTTCAGGATGACATTTAATTTCCTATCGGTCTGCTGGTTGACGGCGAAGGAGGCAGGTTTAGTGGGAATTAATGGTTTGTATTAGACAAATGAGTTACTTTCTGGTGTGGCTGGATGTGGAGTTGAGCGTAGGAAGCTGTTGAATGTGTGAAGAGCGAGAGAGAGAGTGACAAAAAAAAACAAAAAACGAACCACCCGACGACACATGTCGCGTGAATGCTACCGTGACTTTTCTATTAAAAGTCGGTTGGGTATACGAAAAAAAAGAAAGAAAAAGTTTTGAAAAAAAAAACGGAATTAAAAATAAACCGCTAAATGAGTCGGGGTATATTTCACATTCATTCACACAAAGCGGGCGGTGTTCCCTCACCACAGATTTTTCTATACCTCTTGAAGAGATGAAGGAAAAACAAGCATTCAAACATTTCGTGTTAAACAGGAAATAAGGATTCTTCTTCTTCTTCTTCTTCTTCGTCTTCGAAGTGTTTATTTACGAATAGTCGTTATTATTGTTATTACAAGGAACCTCGCATCACCGAGTTTAGGATGAAATTATATTCAAGATAAGAAAATTTTGGGGTGATTTTTTTTCCTCTATAACCCTTTTCTTCATCAACGAATGAAGAAAGGGAAGGAGAGAAAAAAAAGAAGTTCGTCAATCGAGATAAAATCGGGTCTATTTTCGGTACTTAAGATCCTAAAGGAAGTGGAGGGTTGTTTGTTGTTGTCTCGAAGAAGAAGAAGAAGAGTAACCATACCACGTGGTCACATCTGTAGGGGTGGGTGGAAATTGTATACTCTATAGTGTCATAGCCGGACTTGAAACATATTTTGTAACTATGTTTAGAATAAGAAGACTTCAAAGAGCCCGTCACCGTTGACACAGGTCGTACGAAGATGAAGAGGTGAGACTTGGTGAATTTGTGAAACAATTAAAACTTCTCTCGAACCCATTAGACCCATTCCACTCGTAAATTCTTACTCTCGCTACTAGATCTCTCACAGGGTTCATCATTTTTTTCTTGTCGCGAATTAAAATTGCCAGCTGACACTACGCGATGTGGTTATGTCCGACTTTCAGACTCGTTATTCATTTTTCAAAGAGATTAAAATAGTCTAGTTATGCACTAAGCTAGCTGGAGAAATATTTGCCCTGCAGCAATTAGGGGATCTGAAATTGCAAAATTTCAGAAAATGTCTAATGTCGACACTGACGAAAAACTTAATCTCATTCTTTCTCGTTCCTACACAGCTTCGGAATATCTTCGATGATTATTTTTAGAGTGCGTGGATTTGATCTAATTTGATAAAATCTCGTCGACTTTAACCAGAATAATTTGTGATAATTCATTAGCTACATCGTTCATCAAATTTATGCTCAGTACAATCAGAAATAATCATACGAAATGTCGTTGTTTTTTGTTGACAGATTAAAAATGGCGACGCAATCCTGAATTTGCAAAAAAAAAAGGTTAAAAAAACTCGAACAATATCATCAAAAATTGATGCTTCACTTCAGATAATCGTTGAGCTCTGAATTCTTACTTCAGTAATTAGTAAATTTATAACTATTGACCCTAAATTTTGTCGATTTAATATGAAGAAGAGAACTTTGAAGAAAAAAAGGCGGACCAAGAAAAGATACCCGAATTTTTCAACTGAATTTTTTACACAGGTACACGTATATACATATTTCACGAAATTCATATCCGCGAAAAGATATCGCTCTATTCTTCTTATCCGACAAAATTTTTTCTCCGTGAATATTTTTTGACAAGAACCTGTCAGAGGCGAGGTCACGCTCTGCACGCACGACGTCGTGAAGTCCCTGAGGAATACCCAGGGAGGAAGGGGATGGAAGAAGATCCCGTCCGACGTAGCCCCGTGTGTTTTGTCTGGATGTCTATGATGGATGTGATGGATTTGACGGATGTAATATGCGAAAGCGAAAGAGCCTCGAGTTCCTCTTTTTTCTTGTCTTCGATTTTATAAAACGAATAATACGATTCCCTCCCTGAAAATCCTCTCACGATATTTTTTTTTTCACACCGCGCATAAGGAGATGGCCGCGGTTGCAGCAGAAGCCAAAACCGCAGGGTTTATGACACCGATCCGTTTTCATAGGGATGCGGCTAACCCTCCGTGAAAAGGATTTTCCGTATTCTGTGGTACATTGCAGGCGATCAATCGAACGATGCTGCAGTTACGTATGTGCGGAGGAGAGCGATAAAGAACCGTGATAGTACGGCGGTGGGCAGGTGAATCCTGTCCTACGCTTACACGGATTGTATGAAAAAGTTCTATATTTTGTGATAAAACTCGACCCCTTCTCGTTGCGCTGTACCAAAAAATTTTCTACTCACGTAATACCAGAAATTTACTACACACGCTTTTACAGAGAATATATCGATGGTCACCTATCTCAATTTTATTAGTTTATTTTTTTTCACAACCAAATTGAGAAATTGAGTGATGTGAAAAAATATTGGAGAATAAATAATGTATACGAAAAAGATACAAAAATGACCCAAAGCTTTCGGAAAAAGCCACGTGAACTTCATTTGCTTAAACTTTTCGAATTATTTGAGACTGAAACTGAAACAAAAATGACAAGTCTTTTGGTACAAATGAAAATTGGAGAAACAAATCTGTGCTGGAATTTTGTTTTCTATTTCTTGATGTCCAGATTTTTGTTAATAAGATTTTCACTCATGAATTCATCACATCAAACAATCGAATTTGATTTTGAGTCGTGTATAACTTTCAAACGGATCATTTTATGTGAAAAACCGTCAGAACGTTTTTCGTACAAAAATTAATGACGGTTAAAATTGGTTCAGGTCTTTTTTCATCTGGGAGTAACCAGAAATGAGATATCAGTGAAAATGGGGCTAACCTCCCTAATTTCACTGGACCGTTGGAGGATTATTAAGCTCAAAGAACCAGCATCTGAAAATATACTATGTGATAGAAACTAACATCGATTCTCCAGAATTCCCTGAACTTGAATTATATGAACAGAAAAATAACGGATTCGAATGCAAAAAATTAGTTCCAGATATCATTTTCGGTCATCGATCGCGAATCTGAAGTCAGATTTGCCAAATTTAGATTGGAAAGTCCGATGTCCCGATGAAAAAAAAAAAATTGAAAATATATTTTGGATCTCGGATGAAAGTGTGACTCGTACGTTTTTTGGATTGCTAATCACGGATTTGTCATTCAATGTCCTAGAATTCGGATAGAATATTGATACTCTTTTTTGTGCACAGAAAAAAGAAAACGGGCAGTTCAAAGGCACATTGGTACCCTGAATAAGCTCGTTTCTTTCAATTGTTAAACCTGAGAGATATTTGTACTACATGACAAAAACGTGCAGTTTCGATACATGGGCTATAAGACATAGGCATACATGATGAATACCACAGCGAATTCGAAGCTCTCAATATCCTCTTGGGCCGGAGGACTCTGAGTTCCTCTCCTCCAGGGGCCTAGGGGGTGCGCCTATATCCCTCTGCCTTTATCTTTATCTTTCTGTTTCTCTCTAGCCTCGCATCTCCTCACCTCTTTCCTCTTTCCTCTTTCCACTTTCCAGAGAAATTCTCCTCTCCTTTCCTATACGTGACGTGAACCCAGAACATCCATCGCTCGATACGATCCTAAGCAGGAGAACTCGTCCCCCATACACGACCCGGACATTTCTCAGCAGCCCCGTGGTTTCGATATGAAAATAAAATCGATGCTATTGTTTGGTGGTTAGGCATTAAATTGAGTCGTATTTTCTAAACGATTTTTCGTCTTCTTCCTCTGGACATTACACTAAAAAATACTCGTGGTTTATGCAATTTTGCGAAAAATGTAAAACTCCACGTGTAGATGAAAGCCAGGGTTGTTTCTGTGCCATTTTTATCCTCGTTCATGCTTTTGCTCCAGTCAGCCTCGTTTCCCTCAAATATTTATTGAAATTTGAATAAACGAGTATAAGAAGCTGAGGATTCAAAAATTCTGTTCATTTCAGTGCCTGAAATTTTACGTCGATGCCCCGAAGGCGAGTTTCACCGACTCCCCCGAAGCCGTTGAAAATTGCTTTTAAAAATATCTCGTTAAATTACGTGGGTAGAGTAAATGTGAGATTCTATATACCCGAAGAAGAAGAAAAATATTGAAGGGTGGAAATTTTATCCCAAGTCGAGAAAATTGACTCCGAACAAAAATTATCCACTCTTCGCCGTTCTGTGGGTGGTAATTTCGAAAAGTGGCTAATCTTCGATCTTGAAGATAAAATTGTGTTCGGTAAAAAATAAAGGAGAAAGAAAAGAGAAAAAAAGAAAAACGAGAAAATTGGTTGAGACAATGGGCAATAATAAGGGGTGAGTCTCAGAAATTGGTCGAATCGATGATTCTGCGGCTTCTGAATGGACGTGGGACATTGAATAGGAGCTAAAGGTGGTTTCAATGGGATTGGTATAGCGAAATGCCTGGCAGCATTATCGCGCATCGGTCTACCGCAACGTTTACCTCAAAATCGCGTCTGGAGTAGAAAAACCATTCGACTGTTTTAGTTCCTTTTTCAGGATTCTCATTAACTTTTCGTCCTTCAGTCAGCCCTAGAGCCACGAATCCGCGATCCCCGCAGTGACGTTACCCTTACTAATCCTAAACTCGTTCCTCAGACTTTTCTCATCTTTCATTCATTCCGCGTAGCACTTGGAACTTCCTCGCCTCAACCCCCGAAGTCGCCAAAACAGCTCTGACGAGTTTGTCAATTTTCAACTACGACATTCAAATTTCAAAACTCCGACTGATCGAAATCGGGAAATTATAGTGTCGAGGTTCAAGCTCAAGACTCGAAATGAAAATAAAAATTGAAATTAAAAAAATATGATATCACCGTCGGAGTTCGCAGAGAGAAAGAGAAGTGGTCGGGTAGCAGAAGTTTTTTCAAAGTTTTTCAATCTGCCACCATTATGCAGCAGGGAGCTTTTTTTTCCAGTACTTTAACTGCTACTTTTTTCAAATCCGCGGTGTGAGGCAAGCCGCGAAACTCAAACTAATTTGTAAAGAAATACCGCATAGCTTTAGCCATGCTTTAGCCGGGTTTGTTCTAACTCGTACGTAGCTCGTTAAAGTAACGGCGATGAAAATGTTCAATTAAGACCTTCCTCGTCCCTGGATTTATCCCACATCCATCACCTACTTATTTTGTCACAACCCCCTGCGTCGTGGAAAAAATTAACTCAACGAAATTGAATCGATACTCGAGAATCATGGACCATAAAAAATCGGAATTTATCATCCCCGAAGAAATCAGAGGCAATCACGTTGTCACATAATTCGTTGAAAATACTAAAGAAAAGGGTTGTAATCGTAAAAATTCTCGTAATCGTCGTAAAAACATGTTTTCTGCGGAATGACGAATGGCAGTGATGAATAATTCCGCGAAAGCTCACACTGCGTATGTCTGCGCAGTGTAAACAGGAACTCTGGACCAAAAGCACGTGTATAAAGAAGTGGGGAAAGTAATTTGCATTAGTCTGTTTTTTTCTCTCAGTTTATATATATTTTTATACTATTTTTTTTTCTTCGTTATCTATCTACGTTTTTCCGCAAATGACACAGACATTTTCACAGCGTGCGTGATTCGGTGTGTTTTTCGTATTGAAGCTGATCCTGATGCTAATGGGTTATTTTTTCGCGTTAACGAGTCATTTGTTACCAAAGGATAACCACAGGTACAAAACACGTAATTTCTTTTTTATTTCTCTCTATTACGGTCAGAGAAAATCCTTCGCCTCCACTTCAGGAGTCACGTTTCGACAGAGAGACTTACCTTTAGATACTCAATTTGATCATGATTACGGTTCGTTAGGCTTAATTGATAGATACGTCAGAAAAATTTTCTACCTCTCTGGTAAATACTGTCATAAAATTCTCAAAATGATGTGGTCTCGATTTTACGAGATAAATTTTTGTTTTAAATATCTTCGAAAAGTGTGGATAAAAACCGATAGAAAATAATTTTTACATTTCCGAAAAGTTTGAAAAAATCCTACTGTCCAATTCGAAGAACACATCGACTTTTCTTTTCACCAACCTTCACTAATTAGGTCGTATTTTTCGTTTGAATGAAAAAAAAAACGAGCAAAAAAAGTACGACTTAATTAATTATTATAATAATTGTATTGTTACCAATAAAAAAATCTCCTTTTCTTCCTTGAAACGAAAAATACGACTTTTTTTCTCCTAAACTACCAAACTAGCAAGTGAAAATATCATTAAAAATTTCAATTTATATCGTGTTTGGTGCAATGACAAAGAAAAAGAGGAATAAAAGCTATCTTGGTCCAAGTTCCACGTGGGATAGAATTCGGCTATCAGTGATATGAAATAACGATCAATATCTGGATCCAACGTTCGTGATATTGGATTTACTGTTTTATTATTATTATTATTATTATTATTATTTTTATCGAGTTTCCGTAACACGCGAATCCTCCCTGATCGAAGATCGCTTGGATACAGGTTGTCGATCGCGGGGTGAGCTTAATCCTGGGGGAGGCTTTGCCGGAGCTGACGAACGTCATCACTGGAGCAAACACTGCACCGATTTGAGCGAAAAAATCGCAGCTCACTCTGAGGCGGAGAGATAGATAAACAAATGGAATCTGAACACCGTGGTGTATCGAATGTATACTTTTATACGAATTGAACTAAACCAAAATTTACCTAACTATATATTGAAAATCAGTGAAAAAGACGAAATTCAATCGATTCATAAATTTCTGTAATTAATCCGAAAATCCAAAGAACGAAAGCTCTGAATTTTATTCAGAAGCTTTTCTGTGATTGTTCGTTCAATTTTTGATTTTGATCAAATTGGGAAATTTTCTCGATGTTTTTTTTTCGATTCTGCAAGATTGCACGAAGTCAGCGAATTAGGACCACCGTAATCTCCAAATCGAATTTCAGGTCTTGGGATAGCGAAATTTCGTTATTCTAAAGAAGATTTTCCCCGGTTTCAATATCAGCACATACATAACAAAAATTCCGCGAGTAAGTTCGCCCCAGGGACTGTCATTTTCGAACAACGTTCTCTTTCGTTTATTGTTAGTTCTCTCGCGGGGTAGGTATACCCACGTCGGTTAGTGAACCAGCTCGGTGGCGCCGGCAGCAATCAAAGTACACCGTGTACGTTCTGTTATTTTTTAATTCTTTTTTTTACAACCCCTTTCCCAGTCCCTTTCGCTTTTCTACTCGAACGTTCTTCACCGAGGCGGTCGATTCCTGCTCTGAAAATTTTTTAGAGCGTAAATAACGCAACTCGCCTGAATAAAGGGCGACTTTATCAAATATTCAACGAATCAGTCAACTTGTAAGGAAGATTGAAATTTCACTCGATTGGAATTAGCGCGATGGTTTCACTATCGGTAGAACGATTTTTCAGTCCGTTGGAGTGATTTGTTCACTCCAAAAAAAATTGAAGAGTAAAGCACAGCTTGAATCCGGCTCAACCCTGCCTCAAAGCTCTATTTTAAAATTCGAAATCTGATCAAAATATCGTGGGATATTCTGACACGATTTTGGAAGAAAAAAAATTAATTAAACCTAAAGCATTCAATTTCAGAAACGCTACACAGTAAGAAATGTGTCGTCCTTCAAAAATGTATTCAAGTTTTGTTTCATCAAATCCAAATTGTTTCGGCCTGATTTGATGTCATTGAAAAATTAAAGCCAACCCATCCTGAACGTAATTACAATGATAATTTGCCATTTTTTTCGAATACAAGAAATCAGTGTTAACATTCAAGCTTTAATAATTGTAAAGCTTTTGGTTCATTGAAATTACCAGTCCAACCAAACTTTCTGGTTTATCAAATTTCCGTTAAAGATCGCATTACAAGGTTCAATTTTCTGGTTAAACTTTGAAGAGTATATTCGATCTCGTAACAACGATATAACGTTTAAACTTTAGCAAACATTAGAAAATAAATTGAAGTCACGATGCTTTCGCGATGTCACGCCGGTTCGCGTGCGTCCATCAAAACTTACATGTATCAACCTACCATACCGCACACGTATACCGTACATAACATACATATATACATATAATATAAAATCGAAACTATAGCTCACACGGATACATTTACTGGCCCAGGGCTCAGTGCGTGCCCAAGCTGCGTGCATCCGTTAGTGGAAACACACATGGCATGAAAAAAAAAAAAATCCGCTGCACCAGACACGTGGGCGGATTATTTTTCTGCATCCAAGAATTAATTCCCAGGTGCAAAACGACCACTCAAATTGCCGAGTTAGGGGTTAGGCTAGGCTAGGGCTCATCTGATTATCCACAAGAACGAGTTTAATCAGTTTGTAATTATCTCCGGTACACATTATATTGTCGACACGTGGACAACCGCATGCTCTCGATAATCAATTCATTATTTCAATTAATCATTTCATCATACGCTCCCGCCTCCCGCCTCGCGCAACGGTTCAGTTCGTTTATTCGAGCACTTGAATTTGGTCGGTTATCGGAAATCTCGACAAAGCACGAAAAAGCACAAAAAGCTCGACGAAAGCTCGAAAAAGCTCGGCAAAAGTTCGAAAGCTCTTTTGTGAAAGCTCGAAAAAGCTCGATAAAAGTTCCCAAGTTCAAAAAGCTCCTTGGGACATTGTTATTGAAATTTTGTTGATTGTACCTTGGCGATGATTCCTTGCACTCCTGAGCGCTGGCCATGATGTCCTGTTGGATAGCTTTTCGATATGGATTTCGATTGAGCTTTTTCACTGAATACTTTTAAACTATCATCATTTTAGGATGTTGTTTACTTTGTCCGTAATTTTGATATGTTTTCAGTCAGGCTTTTCGTGGTTATTTTTGTTTGTTGATTATAACATAATTTTCAGTCGAGTAGGTATAGATACAATTTTTAAGCTCGATAAGTGTCGATTGGTTCTGTTAGGATTTAAATTTTGTTCAAATCACACGGTGACGTGATAAATCCTGCGGATTGGTTTTTCTTTTTTTCTTATCTTCAAAACAAATTACGTAATTTATAATTTTCCAGAATTAATATTCTAATTCGACACAGATTTTTCAACAGTTTGTTTGACAAACGGAACAAAACTTGGAAGCTCAAATGTTCAACAAATTTAATGTGTAATAATGCGAATGCGAATCAACTTGTGTAATTAGGTTTAATAATTAATCAAGTACGTGAAAACGAACGATAAATAATATTTTTCAATTTCGTCTGTTGTATAATAACTTTCAACGAATAAACTCTCAACTTGTTATATCGTGACATAAATAATTAATGTGTATATTAGGTAATGTTCAATTAACAAAGGTATAAATTATTTTTTTTTTAACGCACAACAATAATTATCAGCTCGGTATTGGTCAATTATTTTTTTTTATTCTTCTTCAATTCAGAACGTCATTATCATTCACTTTGAAGTAATTCTTATTCAAACATATTTCCGCATCTTTTTTTTTTCTCATGCCTTTGTCGCATCTTCTTCTTCTTCTTCTTTTATCGTCATGATTTTATCTCCATAATTTGCACGTTATTAAATTTATCACAACGTGCGCCATGTGTACGTGATAAAATGTTATTTTTTTATTCCACAAATTCAACCAATATTTTTCTCCATTTGTTCATTGTACGATGTTCAATCAATTCATCACTTTGTAAAGTTCCTTTTTTTTATTTCATTTTAAAGTCGTGGTGCCAGAGGCTCGCTCCTTGAAGGGGCGAAATTTGAGGTAAGTTCTTCGACTCAAGAAAAATTGGTCATTGAAAAATAAACTTTTTGACAAACTTTATATTCCGATTTATTCCCCAATTACAAATAAATTTTTCTACTTTCTTCTCTTCGTTTCAAGTGTAAAAAAAACGATAATTAAATTTCACGTTGTGAAAAATGAAAAATATTTTTTATTTTCGAAGCACCTTGAATAATTTTCGTCTTCAAAAACGAACTTTTACCAATCTATTCCACAAACGTCTGGCAACGATCGATCACAGTATCGATGGTGAAAATTGGGCGAACAAAAAAAAAGTCGTTCAAATATGGGTGTAAATGTAAATAAAAATTGTGATTGAAAAATAATAAAAATAAAAAAAATTAATTAAATATTCAGTTTTAGTCTGACGTTTACGGCATAAACACGCGTCTAGGGGCAGCGTTCCTCAGCTAAAGCTTCGGGACATGCCGACGGGTATGCTTGCGTGTGTGACGGCGCGCGCCGCGCAACTGCTGCCCGATGTCTCGACGGGCTTGCAGGCCGGAGGGACGACGGCCGATACGACACCCGGTGCCGGATGGCGCACGCGCTACCCAACGGCGCCCAAAGGCTCATAGCCGGTATTGTTGCTCGTCTTCAAAGCAAACGTGAGGAATTGGAAGTGTCCGACACGCTATAACGATATAGCACATGTACCCGCTACCGTATTCCACTCCTGTCCGGGGTGGAAGACCGGCGGAGGCCTCATTCTGCTACCTGCAACATGACCTTAACCCATATCCGAATGGGAATGCGAATGGGCACACATGGATCAACTTCGAGGTCGAAGTACTCGATCTGCGAATATTCGCAGACGAATTTTCGACCATTCGGAGACTCAATTGATTCGAGACAAAATTCAATGTCTTTGGACAATTTTTGACACTCGGGAGAAGTTATGATAAATATAGGAAATCGATTGCGTTCGCAAATTTTTTATCATCTTAAAAGAAAAATCGACTAAACTCTTTCAAGATAAAATTCTACGTCTTCGGACAATTTTTGTAATTTAGGAAAAGTTTGGGTGAAATTTGTTTTCGGAAGATAACTATTCTAGTTTTTCTTCAGATTGTCTGATAAATATAGGAAATCGATTGAATTCACAAACTTTTGACCATTTTTGACCTTTCGGAAGGAACAATTGACTCAATTGCTTATTTCTTGTTATCATGAACAAGTTTTTCATACAAAGTTAGAAAGACGTGAACCACAAAAAAAAAAAAAGGACGGGAGGGAAAAAAAGCTGGGATTTGGAAATCAGATTCCGTCAGTCGGAAACGTAGTTTGAAGTTATTGCGAGTTGGATCAGATTGAAGGCGAGAGATCTGCTGAAGACGATTTTTTCTTACATGAACTTCTGAATGTCTGATTCTGGCAGACCAGCTACTCCAGAATGATTAAAGTCACATCGTGTAATCGATGCTATATTGAACGTGAAAACGTCATTTTCAATAACATGGAATGTTGCCTACGGCAAGAAATTTATTTAAACTAAACCAATTATCTAATTATTGTTATAGATAATGAAGGCGAATTTGCGAAATTATCTTCTGCTGTTCAATTTGAGAAGCTATCACAACATTTGGAACCCTTAAAACCGTGTCTTGAAACATCGGCGACTTTTCTACTGATAAGATTGACCGATACTCACGGATTCTTTCATTTCTAACATGACCTATAAAATGTATATGTTTACGTCATCAGCTAAAAAGATTTTCAAAAGTACTTTTTTTTTTGCAAGGCTTGATTTTCCTCCTTTAATCCACATTGGGGAATTAATTCAAATTATCGTAGACTGAGATTGTCTCGAATTTAATCAGTCAATTTCACCTGATAATAATTATCAAGGAATTTGTATATCTTGTGTATCGACTATGAAAAAAAGCTTCGTTTTTCTTCACGCGTAGTATCTATTTGTACAATAATACTTTTTCCATCTTTTCTGTGTCGGATTTGAGATCGTGAATTCTGACACACTCGACTGTTAAAAATTCATAGGCAGTTCAGAAGCGCCTGCATATATACTGCAGCGTGTGCTTGTAACAGAAAATAAACGAGCGTATCAGAACACACGCAGGGAAAGTAATAAAAAAGTATAATCCTTGCAATAAAATGAAAACGTAAAAAAAAAAAAAACGAGTACGCCTAATTTTCGCCGGAAAACCGGAGAGCGCCTCAACCCACACTGGGTAACTAAGGCAGTGGGGTTATTCGTGCGCCTCGCTGCCTCATGCATGCATATTCATTCCCACAGAGAAAAATCGTATAGGAATATTTTTTTCTGGTTCACAAAAATAAGAGAGAAAAAAACCCTCCGCCCTCATTGCGCCGTTTAATCTATGGAACAGTGCATCTAAATCCGCGCTGTATTAATAGCTGAAAATATTGGAGCACGTGGAACCACGAATTTGAGGAATTTTAGAAATTCCCATCTACCGGTATCGACAAACAATGCGAATGGATCAGCAGTATTTTGGCTATGAACAAAAAAAAAAAAAAAAAATTCACGCATTGTTCTCCGGCGCGTAGCTACATGAATAGTTAATTTTTTCCACCCTGGTTCGAAGTGGGGCAGGAGTGCGGGTTCTAGTCGGATGTCGGATCGCATGCGGAGGGCTCGCTGCCCTCTTTCCCTCCTTCGCGATAACCTAACGAGCTCGGCAACATCCACGACCTAACAATTTTCCAGAGCGAGAAAGAGAGAGAGGCGAGGTACACGCCTCTGGCCTCTGAAGGGGAAGAAAATTTGCGAATCGTTTTTCCCTCTCTGATGTACGTAGGTATCTTGAATATATGCGTTGGGTTGAGATATTTTAAAGATGACGTATGGGAGGTTTTTTTTTTCTTTTGGCGGTTTTTACCCACTCGCTCCAGGTGATTTAACCAGGATTTTTCCAAGGAAAAGCACGACTCGACTTTTTTCCCTTGGTTTATTATACCTGATGAAATAACTTGAATATCTTGTTACGAAAGGAAATGCCGCGAGTCACATTTTCTAGGTTCCTGAAAAATGAGGGAAACTTAATGTCAAGGAAAATTCACATTCTGTACACGGCTTAAAATGCTCTAAAAAATCTTTTGCGTTCCGTTATCTCCTGAATTATGCCGACTATCCAATCTCCGAAATGTCCTTTTCATTGTAGCATTTTTTCCTACTGCCTTTTTTCAATATCTAAGAATGAGAAAAATGTTCCTCAGGCCTACGCCTCTTCACGAGGGAATTTACAGTTTACACCGTATACGGGGTTGTAAAAAAATAGCCTATTTCTATCCCAGACTTTATAGTCGTCGTAAAGTAAAGGAGATAAAAAGTACCGACTGATGGGTCTGATAATCTTTGGATATGGGCTAAAAGTCGCAATTCAGAACATGGATGGAGCCAGGGGCTGAATCGAAAGTCGTAGTTTTTAGAAAAACGAAAAAACGTGAAAAAGCCTCAGCTGGCAGGTTTTCAAGGGATATTTCCTTGATGGAAGAAATTATTTTTTAGTATTGTAATGCGATAATCAAATTTGTTGACTTATATTGACCTAAAGAAAACAGTCCAAAAATTTCCTGACTTTTTCTTGTCTTTCCCTGGCCAAATTGAACATTTTCCCAGACTAAATTCGATCAAATAGTGAGGATCCAAGTAATTAATTAATGAGGCTTCAAATTTTTTGTACATATTCGAAAACATTTTTACAATCTATTCAATGATACGATGTGAAATAATTCTGCTACAGATGAGCCACATCGAATGAAGACAAGATTGATTTTTCCATTTCATTTTGACTAGTTAAAAAATCTTCCACCTTTTTGCTGATTTTCCCGATCACTTTTTTGAATCCTTGATTTTTCTCTGAAAATTGGCCACACATTGGGTCGCAAATTTTTATGAGTGAAAGTAAATTATTTCACCATTGAATCCATTCACTTTCAATAGCTGTATCGCATTGTCGGACGACTCTCAACGAAGACAGCATTTTCCGAGTCCTCGAAAACATAGTCATTATACAACTGCATCAATTTTGGGCGCTAGCCGGACGGAATTTCTTCAAGAATTTTAAATCGACGAAATCTTCTAATTTCATATCAGGATTGACGGATTCGGGTCTTAATTTTCGCGTGAAAAAACCACCACAGCTAATATTCACAAATCAAAGTGAATTATGCATTAGAATCTTGATTTTTCAGGTTCGTTCAAATTTAGATGATATAAGACAGCAGAAGCTTCACAAGCATTTTTTCTTGGAAATTCGTTCTCAAATCAAAATGAATGGGGAATCTTGAAAAATAGGGGCTAGAAAATTCCAAGATTCCGTGTCATTTATCAACAAATAACGTTTCCATTCGAATAACCGAGGTTCTACTGCACAGATTCGGGCTTTGCTGCTTGTTCCATCCACGCGTTCAATTTTCTCCACCTCCCTCAAATAACTCGCAAGAATCGAGTGCCGAAAGTGTGTCCCATAGTGAGTAATTATAAACGGTAAAGAAAAAAGGCGTGGGAAAAGTGTTCATTCTTCGAAGAGGCTGAGTGAAATGTGTAAAACCTGAGAGATTGAAAAACCTCGAGGACAAGAGACGGGTAAAAGGGGGACAAGAACACGAGACTGTTTCTATGGCTGCCCCGTGACGCGTTAAAGTTGGGCTTTAATCCTGGTAAATTCTGAGGTGTCTGTGCCTCGCACAGCTGGTCACATCTCACGTCTCCCGCTCTTCTTAATGTACCTCCGGATCTTTTACTCGTCGCTAAATTTTGTGGGGTTTTGAATCGCGGGACGAAGAAGCGTTCGCAAGTTGCAGAAGTTAGAGGGACGACGTCCACCTGCAGTGCTTGTCAGAAGAATCCGTGCAATGGAAACCTAGGAGCTTTCGGATTTTCGGAACGAAAGCGAGGACCCTCGTACCGAAATCACTGCAGAAGCCCGAAAAAGTCTCGCACACTTCTGCGACTGACAGCTCTATCCCCATAACGTCAACTGTAAGTGAACCTTTTTTCAAATGTGACAGTCTGGATATATTTTTATGTTCAAAAAAGCTCCGAAGGGATGTAAAAACGATTAAACAATGTTAAATTGGGAAGCATGCAGAAAAAGTAAGCAGGTACTCGACGAGTGTCAAGTTCAATTGAACAATACTGCGAACAGGTTAATTTTTGTGATTTGTGATAAATAAATGAATCAATCTGAAGTTTTTTTTTTTTTTCTTTATCGAATATCCATGTCATCAACCGAGGAAACAAGTTTTTATATGATGAGATGAAAATTACATTGAATCAATTCTCGAATTTGTTCTGAATAATTGATATCAATATCATGTTATGCAGAATTATTTTATACGCTTCTATGATCGATGAAATGATCAATGAAGTCATATTAATGGGCATGAAAAAAAAATCATTGGTTTCTGTCATTTTATATGAAATTTGATACATAAGATCATAAATAAATGTGAACGAAATCGTACTGAATCATCTAAAATTATACTCATATAGAATTGATTAGGATTTCAGCTAATGATTTGAAAACTTTTTTTGCTCTTATCGTGTCTTCAAAAACTTCATTCTGTTTTTCACTCGAAGTCACTTTGTTATAACTCAGCCTAATTTGGACGAAAAACAGTTTTCCTGACAAATATTGATTATTATTCCACATAACCTCAGATAATAGTTCAGGAGTAGCGAGAGATCGAATAAATTTCAAATTGAGTGAACAAATTGTTGAACAGAAAAAAAACGGATATTATATGAACACAAATTATGTAATTTGAATACCAAATCGAAAACCAAATACCAAAAGAAAAACAATAAATATTCTATGATACAAATTTCAATAGATTGACAAAAATCTAATGACAAACTTAGATCATTTTCGCTTGAAAAATAAGCTGTTTCAGTTCTGCAGGAATTTCCACAGCTTCTATCGTTGTTATGAGAAATAATAATGATGATTAAGACAATGATAATAATTCAGAGTTGAAATTGATCAAAATTGAAATTCACAGCTCTAAAATATTCGAATTTTTTTTATTCCCCGAAATTCCAAATTTCGGTGTGTTTAATAAATATTCCATAAAAACTAATACCTATGGTTAAAATCAGTAAATTCCAGCGAAATAACGGAGTCAGAATGAGAGGCAGGGGGGGGGGGGGGGGGGGGGGGGGGGGGGGGGGGGGGGGGGACGAGAACGGTGACGGTATTCGGGACCAAACATCATAATTCAGGAATACCCCGCATACTTGAACCATCAGGAGTGAGGTCGCGTAGCCAATCGATGGTTCGCGGGGTTATAGGCGACTCTGAGACCGTGGGTACAAAGTATAGGTTTATGGGATAGTCTCGAGCACCTAGGAAAGCTTTACCACGATCTAAAACATATTTCATACCCCGTTAGCATAGTTTGCCGGAGTGAATAATGCGGTGGAAACTATGTACCTATAGCTATAATTCACGTAATATAGTCGCTGATTTTTACTCCACGTCAGCGAAAAACCTGAACCAACGGTAATCGATTTTTGGCAGCTATCGTAGTCGGGAATTTTGTGCCGATTTTAAACGCCTTTTCAGACTTCGGTCTTTTTACACCCTCATTATCTTCTACGAATACAATGAACCGATTAAAATAACTGGACTAGATGAATGGTACGAATTCCATCGACTTCGTTTGTCTTTCGTTGTTCACGTTGCAGAATACCTCAAGTAATTATCGATGATTGGCGATTTCTTTCCTTTTCTAATCCTGAGTTTTGAAGTTATGTACAATTATTTTCCGTTGTTACCTCGAGAACTGGTCACCAGATTTCGATAGAATTTGGCTCAATCGACGCGATTTTTTCAAACTTAGAACATTTAAGATTGTGAATTCGATCGGTTCAGTGATTTTAGAATCATTCTAATAACAAAATTCTCCACGGATTTGAATGAAAACTAGTTCCAGACGGTTTTTGGGTCTTTGCACACACAGATTTGCAAAATTCCAAACGAAAAATATTTTCCCTTTGGCCACGAAAAAAAAAAATAAGTTCAAAGGCTAGCCAGTCTAAATCAGCTTTTTTGCTCAACGAAACTCCTCGACTATACAGGACATCCATTAAGTGGCAGTAAAAATGTTCGCAGAATTAGACAGCGGAAAACTTTTACTTCTTGGAAGAAGAACTGCTTCAGCCTACGGGCTTTAAAATGTATGAAATAAGTTTGAGATAAGATTTTGAGAGTTCTTAGAAAGAGAAATTAATAGAAAAAGATGTTTTCCAAGTTTGTAATCATTCTCTGAAAAAATCTTTCCTATTTTCATCCTTTTTAGAATGAAGATTGAAAAATCCTAATTTTTATTCGAAGTTTCCACTTCACGCCAGTCCTTTTCAAGTTCACAGATTTTCGAGAGCTTGCATACTATGCCTAATTGTCAACAGGTGCAAACAGCCGTTTTAATGCACGAGTCATAAACCGTATGAGAATACACTTTGAACGATGTTTGTGTTACGTGACAAATTTATAGAACCGTGACTTAAAAGTTTTAACAATGGCTGACATTTTTCGATTTTCACAGCGTAAACTTGAACTCTGTGTACCGAATAGACAAAAACAAAACAAGATCACTGATAAAAATCCAGAAACCTCTTGGTTACTTTGAGAATGAAGAAAAAAAACTGGGAAGTTTTCACAGGGTTTGCAAAATTTATGAGACTGTGCAGAAAAAGCAGTGAGAGAATCCGGCTTCTTCGCCCTTTTTTCGTTTAATCATGAATTTACTTATCGGTGAGATCGAATTCTGTGCAGCGGAACACTTGCATCTGCGCCATCAGAATTGTCTTCGTGTATTTTTATCGCATTGAAAGCACCTAGTTTGCGGATTTACATGTCTCGGGCGTTTACGGAGTATATTTTATACCCCAAGAAGCTAGAAACGGGTAAAAATCCCCTCTGTAAAATGGGGCTGCATCCGCCACGCTACAACCGGAGTAGAGTGCATAATGATATCCGCGAATCCGCCTCCTTACACCATATCGTTGCCATTTTTTGAGGAAATATATCCAACTCGACAATAGCCGTTTAATTTTGAGGATACATCCGAGATTTTCCAGGGGCTCGGTGGAAAATTCACGGCACATTGCACCCCAATGACCAATGACAACCCGACGTCACTGTGTACGTTCCATTTAGGTCCCTAGCAGATAATACGTCCGAGGGTCGAAAAGCCCTCTCCTTAGGTCATCCCATGGTCCCAGCGTCTTTTTAGATTAGACTCTCGAGGACAACCTCCTAAAATCTGCCCTTTTCTTGTTGCAAACTCGAGTGTGATGCATCGCTGAAAGCTCGAGGGGAGACCGTTTCGTAACGAGAACGTTATTTGGACTAATAAATATGCCACAAACAGGACGCGAAGCCCTTACTTCCTGTTGAGAACGAGCGATTCGTCCCTAAAGTATAAAAAATTTATCCCGTTTGATTTCTGCAGCGGATAAATTGCCTGAGGAATGATTCTGTGCCTGGAATCGATCGAGGCATTGAAGTAGACACAAATTATTGACTCCAGATGCTACTTTGACGAGTCATTGACCAACATTACGTGATGTGGTTATGAACCCTTGGGAGAATAGTTACGATGCAGGGTGTATGCGCTAATTATATTCCGCTCTGTTTAATTGGCCGTACAAAAAGCTTCTGGTACGTGCTGCGAAGCCACTACCAATTACCATTCCATATTTCCATTTTCTAACAGCACTTGGAGGATCAAAAATAAAGAAATTGAAATTTGAAATAATTTTCATAATCGAATAGAATAATTATTGGATTTTGATTAAGCTGATAGTAATTCATTCATGAGATGCCCACCAGCATGAATTATTCACATTTCTTCTTCCATACCTCGCTTCCGGTTGCTCCTAAGATGAAAATACCCTGCAGTCATTTTGAAGACAATAAAAATATCTACAAAAAAGTCCAATCAATTTTCTATGTAGGATCTATCAATCGGAAGATACTGGCTGAGCAAATTTAGATTTCAAATGTCTGCAGGTTATCCCATTTTGGTTATGAAATTGGTGAAAATAGTTATTTCGCGACATTTCTGATGGAGTAGATCGTACAGATTTTTGTGTCTGAAATTTATGGAGAAATCAGTGTATCTAGATATGTGAAAGTTTATGGGGCAGCTTGATGATTGCGTAGTCGTAGCCAGAGCAAATAAAGAACGTAGAATACTGGTGAATTAATCGACGTGCTAAATTAGACTTCTTATAACATACCTATACGATACATACATAGGAGCAGAAGTCGTATAAAGAAAAGTGGTCGTTTCACTGCAGTCACGGATATCTATATCACATCACGCGACGCGACGCGGTGCAAACCCTTTTTTTGCACAGTAGGGAAAACAATGGACGCTGACTACGTACGAACGACGTCTTCTAAATCCCATTTTATCATTTTTTTATACCCTCGTTTTTATCCGATGAAATACAAAATCAGGGGCAAACGTTAAAATTAGTACTTTGTCTTCAAAATTCAATACTTTTATGATGATCACACAGTTTGAGCTTTGAATGAATAAAAAAAATTGAAATTATGGCCTCCAGATGCCCAGACTATTATTCTTCCATCACATCAGGTGACTACAATTTAAACAAAAACTTGAAAGTATCTTTCTTTCATAATGAAGCTGAAGATTGGTGCTGTTCACTCCTAAAATCAGCCTAATTTGAGATCAATTGGAATCAGACAATAAAGAATGGCTTTGGAATCGTACAAAATCACTAGAAATCAGCTGAAATTCATCTAAATCGAAAATCAGCAGAAATTGAGCTTTTCGCTTTGTTCCATTTCTTCAAAAAAGGATTCTTCGTATCTTTAAACCACTTTTTTTCAATTCTTTGCTGTTTAGCAAACGATCACGTTTCATCACAATTTTTTTTTCTTTTTTTTTTACCGGTAAATCGATTTTCCTCTGCACAGTAGTAGGGCTGTGTGTACGAAGTGACGCTGTAGTAAGGGATCAGGACGGAATGGAGACAGAGAGGGATGAAAAAAGCTGTGAGCCATCAGCTAATCCCGCGGGATAAGGCTCGCCATTACATTAACATAGTCTCAGGATGATCCTGTATCATTTGCAGGATAGTCTGAAGAACGAGCTGATAAGGACCTCGGCTCCTTTCTTGCTCGACCTTCTCTTGGCCCCATCCGGCTGGACGGGGTAATTGTATTTGCATAGATCCCAGATTGCCTTTCTCACTGTACTCAGATCCCAGGATATAATTTGACCCAAATGTGTCGACGCGATTAATTCAATCAAATTCGCGGTCAAATATTGAACAAGTCACGATAATGTTTCCAGGACAAGATTCAGCGTCATGCAGGATGAGAAGGAAACATAAATTAAAGAAACAATCAATCGAATTGGAAGGCGTATCACGACCAAAAGGCGAATTTAGTGATATATTATAATGATTAACGACATAAATTTATAAAAATTTGAGATAATATCGGAAAAGAAATGTTGATAGGTTTTTGTGGATATGACCTTATGCAATAATTTGTTTTTTTACACCGAGACTGTAAGCTTTCGTCCACCAGGACATATTATGACCTACTTTTTCGAACGAATTTCTGACGAATCTGGCCTGAATAGGAGAAACTCGAATTATACGACTTTCTGTCTTTGCAAGAAGCAGAAGGTCGTAAAATCGCATTTATTACTCTATCATACGACTAGACACGCGGTATGACGGGTTTCCTCGATCCGCAATGTCTCCGATTGTATAATGCAGTAGGGTTGTAGAGTTAATGAGAAATCTTGAGGGTGGGTGGCGTGGTTCGCGAGTGTATATATCCCGAATTCTGAGCTTCGTATAAATCCTAGTTTCCCATAGAGTTTAGGATTTCAGTGCGAGGGCATTGGACCAATAGAAGAGGCTTTCGGAAAGTCGTTATCCCCGGGAGCGATCTCAGTTTGAAAATCGTTTAGCGTCGAAACTCGCGCTGCACCCAGATTTTGCACCCTATCTGCACCCAACTAAGCTCTTTGAAAATTTCCAAGATGATTTCCTATTGACTACTTGCCCTCCTTCCTGGGTCCTTATTTCTTTTTTCCTAAAAATTTTCCTACGAGAAGATCAATCGCCCTCGACCAAAGGCCCCGGAGTCTCTGCGTTTTACGGGGTAAATTCAATCCTCGAATCCCTCGAGGACAGCCAGCGTCGATTCCTTCATACGTCAACCGAGGACCAAACTTTTACTCCAACCGACAACCAAGATAAGCCTAAAGACAATAGGGGTTGCAGGGTACCCGAGGAAACGCTCGAGGAAATGACAGTGGGGATTCAAAGTCTGATCTAACCTAGATTACAGGGACCACTACCGACGCTTTTCTCGTCCAAACGGTATTTTATAAACTTTCAAGATCATCCTCATACCTCTTCTCTTCTTCGGCACCCACTACTTCCAAATGAGCTTTTCTCTACTTGGCGGGATAACTTTTCTATAGTAGATATGCCGATATGGAACCTCGATTATAGAACGAAACTTTTCACGAATGCGATCACTCATAACTTTGACGGTTTTCATGCACTTGTTTTGCTTTTTTCATTGATCAATCACTGGAATTCATAATTTTTTCACGTTTGTGCAGAATCTGTGCACTTTACAATTTATATTTCACCAATTCAACGTTGGTGCAAAGACACATCCTGATCGAATTAGGAGCTAGTCACGAGTGGAGCTTTTTCTTGACAGTAGCCACACAATTTCAAGAATGTCAGTCTTGAAAGCATCTCATGGTTCCTGGAAGTTGAAAATAAATTTTTCAGGACTGGGGAAAAAAATCGCTACGAGGATATCAAGACGACGTCCGAAGTTCCCTCACTGAGAGCAATTTTTATTGCCCTGAAGATTTCTGCATACGCGAAAAAGAACTTTCAGAAAGTCTCAGCTTTCAAACGAACAATCTGGAATAATTGTGCCAAAGTAATTATTGATGAAAAAATGGGGTTGGCGTCACTTTCTTTCCACTAATTGATCCAAAAAAAAAGAAGAAAAAATTTCGATAAGATGTTGCTCTCGGAATAATCATTTGGAAGCTACAATTTCTCTTGCAAATGCAGGAATCTTGAAGGTCATAATTTTTTAATACCATCCACTAAAGAATTCTTCGAGGACCTCTGCTTCTGCAATTTGAAGCTGAACGTAGAAAATTCTTAAGTGCAGTTGGATGTGGGGGAAAGAGAGAGGGGATATAATTCCATCACGAGTCGAGGATATGATTTATAACTGATAATTAAAGCGTTGATGGTGAATTCAACGAGGGAAGTCGGAGCGTTCCCTCCATCGTTCAGTAGTATACATGGTCGAGGAGTCGCAAAACTTTAAGCTGGTAGCAAAGACGGGTTTTTGGGGGTTGGGGTTCTCAAGTTCGTTCATTCCCCTAAATTGCTCCAGTCGAAAACTTGAGCCATAAGTCAGTGGACGATATTCTAGGCGACCTCCGGACTTATTAAACCGTATCTTCATTGTTTATCCCACGAGGGGTGAGGATTTATTGAGAAAAAAAGAAAAGAAAGAAATCCTCATTACAGTTTTGAATTCTTTCTCATGAATAAAAATTTTCAATTCGAGGATACGGAAGAACACATAAATTTTGTCCCACCTCTTCGTGGTCATTTTCCTATAAGAGGTGAGGGGTGGAAAGATTTTGGGCGTCTCGAGTCTGGTAATCGTCAAAACTTTTTACCCCCACCACGCGATAATGATCGAACACTTAACCAAGAAGAAATAAGGATAAAAATCCGCGAGGTTAGAGTACATTACTCGTTAGAGTCCCGTTCGCCGTTTGAGGGGTGGAAAAGTCGGAGGGTTTGAGGGCCCTGAGTGACTGTAGAAGAGAAGAAAGGCGGATGGTATGGTAAGGAGAAAGACTGAGGGGTTGGTTCTTTCCTCCGTCCCTTTTTCTCCTTCACTCGTACAAAATACCTTAATCGATTCCCTCCCCCTCCCGCCCCTGGAGCATCGGCGTTTCTTTCGCCATGCTAATGGATAAAATATGTACCAATGAAAAATTAATACACTCACGTGCCACCGCGAAGACGCGAAAACGATTTGAAAACGTTCTTAAAAAGGTTATAGCATCGATACACCCGCACGTAATAAAAAAAAGGGGGAGGGGATAAAAGAAGAAGACGAGTAAAAAAATTCCGATAGACTTATCGATAGCCACGTAGAGATTTCGTGCCCCACCACGGGCACGTAAAACACATTTATTTATCTTTCTTGTATCGAGGAAACGGTATGGAAAATTTTAAATCCAACGATTGATATTTCGACCTATAAAATCTACGGGATCGTCTCTCAGCTGAGAAAATAAGGACTACGTATTATCTTAGGCCAAGAGAAGTGAAGATTGAAGATGTAACGGTGCAGTGTGGTTTGTAAAAAGTAGAGGAAAGAAAAAACGAGTGATAACGACGCGCGGCTTCATCGAAAAGTAATTTCTCACGCATCTCGCAGACCCCACGGGACGAGAGTTGAGACTGTTTAATAAACAGCCCATTAAACGCAGTTTTAGAAGGTGGGAATGACGCGGTGATTTCAGTATCACAACACAAGCATCAAAGTCACAGTTTTGTGATGTTTTGAGGTTCCAGTCGAATAACAGTTCGGGAAAGTATAAAGCGTGCGGGAATCGGGTATCATCGGCAGCTGCGCGCGCAACTCTAACCTCTCGTTACAGATTTTACGAAAAGATGGCTCCTGATTCGTAAAATCAAACCGAACACTGATCAGGAATCATCAACTTTCCGCACTAGTGACTTAATGTGTTACATTCGTATTCAATTTTGTCGGTGCGTAATGTGACTCTGGGGGTGAAAATCTGTTCTACGTTATGGTTCTCGATTCTGTGAATTGATAAATTTAAAAAGTAATATTATTCCGTTACTTAAATTCGTGCCGCAAGCTGCCGTGTCTAAAATATTGCAAATAAGCTTTTTCCCCCTTTTGAATCGTAACTTTCTCTACTATAACGTCGCGTCGCAAGGAAATATTCGAGACAATTCAAAGAAAATAGTCTGCATTCCGTACATCGTAACTTTCTTTTTCACCCTTGTTGGATACCTATTTCATACCGGCTATGAGCTACTGCTGGATTCTACTTGAAGGTTCTTAAAAAAAAAGTCACCCTCGATCGTACTCTCGGAGCCTAAGCTCACGCTTAAATCCCTCGAGCCAGTGTTCATCGATATAACAGTAATTGAACAAAAATTTTAATTTTCTAAAATTGATCACAAACCTTTTCACATCGTTCACCTCCCACAACGGCTAATTGAATTTCCAAGTGGTACTCACCTGTAACAAAGATAACAGAAATTAGATGATTAGATAAATTGTAAATTCTTTGGTATTCAAGAAAGGAAATGGATGACAAGTTCGGCTTATTTTTAAATACGAGCTTCTAGGTTGGTATGATGGAGAATTATTAACGAACGTTGGTACGTCCTGTACATATATCTTATCTCTAGAATCGCGGTATGAAGAAAAAATAAATCTACTAGTAGTAGAGGACGCACGTATTCGGTTAAGAAAATTAATTAACACCAGTTGATAGATGGGCGAGCTGACTCTCGCACGAAATATAGTTTCCCTCATAGTCCACAGGTCACAAAGGCAATCCTAATTCCGGGGGGCGCGCTAATTACGGTGTAAATGATAAAACCTCTATTTTACTGGTGTTGTTCTGATTTCGAGGTGGATTATTTTCAACCACGCAACCAATGCAACCTCGAACAAACAAAGGGTTCCCCGACAGGTGAAACTGGGAACATTTCTATGATTAAAGTACAACGATTTTTCACAGTTCCCATAAAATCTGTTTAAATTTGAACAAATGAATATCTAGTGTAAAAAAGAAGGTGTTTGACATGAATAGTACGGAAAAGTGTCTCTTTGTACCCACCCATTAAAAAGTCAGATCAATTACTGGATTGGGAAATTCGAACTACACCAAAAAATCGGATGTTTGAAAACAGTCGAAACGGTGAATCACGTTGTCAGTTCCGTCCCCAGCTCTAAAACTCGTGCAGTCGACCAGATTTCGGTGGAGAATTCCCGACCCATAAATAGCCGCCAAATACGAACAACTCAACACTCGATACCCCGACCTAGTAATTAGCTAATGGAACTCGGCGCGGTGGTTAAACCAATGAAGGCGATTGGTTTACGCCGGGAAATTCAAATGTATAGTAGAAATTAGAGGATCTCTGTTACAGTACCTCGCCCATATTTCACCTTGTTTTTCTTCACTTGTGCGGAATCAAATTACATTCCCAGCTCGCTGCAGAAAAGTATCTCGCTAATTTTCTCTTTCTCTCTTCGACTTTCCGCTTTTATTTTCTCCCTCAATTAGCAGACGTCTGAAATTTTACGATTCTGCGATATTTCGAAAAAGTTCACTAGAGCAATAAATCCGCGGTTAATTAAGGCGCGGATGGAAACGATGTCAGCGGTACATGAGACCGAAGGTTGGAATTATTCGATCGTTATTACAGAGTCTTTGGAAGTATTTCATTAATCTTTAACCACCCTTACAAATCACTTCTGCAGTAATTCCTATAATTCAATTAAGTGGCGGCTCGCTTTAGCCCCTGACCCCGTGGTTCCGGTGTACCAGACGATCCCGCGTTCAGTTTTTGTTCAGTCTGCGTGGGAAAAAGTTGACGGGAAATTATTTGCGGGTGGGTGTTGTGAAATTAAGAGCCCCCATCTCAGAGATGGCTGAGGGATATGGGGTAGGGAAAATTGGTCGAGGAATAAGAGAAGGGAGGGAATTTCACCCACGAGACAACCGTACATCAAACACTTAGCTTTCACCCCCCGCGACGATTTGATATATGCAAAAAAGAACTTTACGACTTTTTTCTTCACTTTACTCCTTTGAGCGGCTCTTCGCTTAAATCAACGAGATAAATTTATCCCCTGGCTATTTGTTAAATTAAGAAACTTTTTCATCCACTTAGTAATCTGTGATGGAAAGAAATTTATTTAGTCACAAATTCAAGGAGAAACTAAGTGTCCGGAATTTTTTTTCACCCGGAATTTAATTTCTCTGGCTCACATGGATTCGTGTCCATAGATCGTAACTGTCATTCGATTGCTTTATCTAGTCCACTTTAGTTATAAAACAAATTGATGAAAGATTGCATCGGATAGTACTTGTAATACCTATTTTAATATCGAATCGCGTGAGTTGGTACGACTATTCCTATTCGAGGTTATACACAATTTATGAAAAATCGATCAAGAATTTAAGGGCGAATCTCTCAAGGAGGGGGGTTGCACGACTTCTTCGATCGTATATTATGCCGTATTTATTCTCCTACAGGTACTATAAGTAATTTTTTTTATCTCTACGAATGGCATGATCCCGAGGTTAAATAGGTACCTTGTAAATCGCACAGTAAAAAAAAAAAAAAACCACAGCATGGTCTGCACGCGTGAATAAAGTGCGTCTAGTATCAAATATCACGCGAACCAACATTTACCCGACAATGCAGTGCTTATCCAATGCGATAAAGAAAAAAAAATTCAGCTATAGCCTGTCATTTTCTTTATAGTCTGAAAGAAATCACCGATCAGAGAAACAAAGATTGCAAATCTACTACCTCATGAATGAGGGGATGAAATTATCTCGTGCTCGATAACTTGGGTACTTTGATCACCGGAAGTCATTTGTCGATTCAACAATCAGCTAATAGCCTCTTGGAGGATTAATTACCATCACGAACTTTGATAATGAGAAATTAGGCAGCCTGATCGCGATAAACGGCTTGGCACGCGATAAAAAGCCGAAGCCAACATTTTGGGTTTGGTCATTGACCGCAGGAAGATGATTTTATTAGGATAGAGTGAAAAGAATTCGCGCGGTTTTTTTGTGGATAAAATCTGGAATGCTGTGTGCGTCCGCGATTGAACTAGTTCGGAGTAATTCATTGATCATATTTAATCAAGTCGACGGAATATGAAATATGAATTATGCATGTGCCGGGGTTCGGCGCGTTCCCTGCCAGAGAACATCCTTTAATCCAAGTTACTTTACGAATTCGATTCCGTTCAGAAATCGTGTCCAATTTCGCAGGAACAGCAGCTTTGCTCTAGCATTATGCAAAATCCCTACATATGGAAGTTTCGACGTGCTCATACCGTCCGGAGTCATATTTTTATAGTGAAAAATAACACCGACGAATATAATACAAAATACAGGCTTTCGAATCCTCGTGACTAAAATTTTTTCCGATGTACTCGAAAGAGCTTATAAAAATGGTACCTGGTTAAAAATCCAAGTACAAACTCCGATATATACGCGCGGTATTAGAAAACTAGAAGTGCAGGACCTGGGATTATGGAGATGGTGGGATTTTCTCAGTGCGAGTTTTGCGCAAACATTCGCGGGTATCGGTCCTCTGGTTTAAGTATTTGTCTAAAGTAAGGCGCTCCTGCTGTTTCCGACGCCGCTGAAGCGCCGGAAGGATTTTTCAAGTGGAATTTCATGTTCAAACTACTTATACCACACACTATCCGGGTTAGCGAATCTTCCTTAGCTCTCAGCCGCCCACGGGCTCCGCAAATCTGAGTTTCTTTCAAATTTCGTTTGAAAACTTCACCCAGATATTCGAGACCAGGAGTCATTTTCCCAACAACTTATTCTCGCGACACATCTCTCATGGTCGACGTAGCGAAGATCCAGAGGGTCTCCCTGACGAGGTAAGGGGCACTTTGCTACGACCCTCGCGATAGAAACAGTGGCTCTCTTGATAAGTGGCTTAGTACCGGAATCCCGCCATTTTCTCTTTGTCAAATTCTCTTCGTTGTCCCCGGGTCCAGTGTCGATCTGTATCTGATCGAGTTAGGACTCTTCGGAGTTTGATTTTATTGGGTCAAACGAATCGATCGGGCTAGAAATTTCTCTTCTTACTCGCTTTCCCCCTTTTTCCAATTCCGTTATTCCTGTTCGGAAGGGATTTGAGAATAAAAAACCGTCATTTTTTTTTCCACAAAATCCTCTAGCCTATAAATTATCGTCTCACACAATCAGCCGTACGATCGTTCTTAATTGGGCCACGTATTAATCCCCTTCCGCCCAGGGGATTTATTTTCGGACCTCCAGACGTGAGATGGAAGAAAAAAGAAGGAAAAGAGGAGAGAGAGTATAAAGAGCGGACACGCAGGATTACGTGGTCTTAACAAAAAGAACTAAATTTCCGAAGAAATTCGGTTTAGTTACTTTTTCCAACCCTAAACTCACACTCTTCTTTCAATCGACTCACCCTTTGACCACCTAATACTACGAAAATAAGGGAAGAAGTAAACTTTTCCCGACTCAATCGAACAGTTCATGATAAGGGATTACGACGAACTGGAACAATCCTCAAGGATGAGAAGTAACTCCCTTTTTTTTGCTCTCAAATTTGTCTGTTTTGTACTTTTGTTGTCGTTCGAGGATGTAATCCGTGGTCCGTCACGCCCGTTTCAGTGAGTTAACGGTGTTATACGACAACGGTAAACAGAACTGTAACTCAATTACGAAGCTTGGGATTCTCTGGATTGCCTGCGACGAAGTAGAGCTAAATACTCATCGTTACACTCATAGTCGTATGGAGGATGAGATGAACCCATGTAGAAAATTATCCATCTGGGATCTCTCAGAATCGTCACGCTTTTTCCGATTTCTAGGCGGGCCCTAGATAGTTTTCCCTTTTGAAATTCTCGAAAATCTCTATTCATCAACGATTTACACACGCGTTTGATACGTTTTTTTTCCGTTTTCCGGCGAGCCTGACGTATCCTTAGTAGGGTCCTGGATAGTTTTCCCCGATTGAAATTCAATTTCTCCACGGGAAGGATTTGTGTTTGAATTTTGATTGATTTAGAAAGACGACGACGACAGGGAATGGGACAATATTTACGGAAATTTGAGCCACCCCCTAATTCCATAAATTCTTAAACGTTACACAAACGAATATCTGTATACCCTTCTCACGGATTAAGTCACTGCGAGGTTTCTATGTTGTGTATTTATGGAGCTATAGAGTTCCACGCTCACTACAATCCGGGGGGTGATGTATGGGACAACCCGTAAAGGTCCCATGGAGATCGTATGCTCTTTTCACCCAAGCTCACGTATATCGCCAATGAATATCAGTCTTTTGACTCTGTGTCATATAATCACACAGAAAAGTTCCGTTTTCAAAGTCTCCAAGATTAAAAGTATCGATTAAAATTCACTACATCTTTATTTCTGCTATAACAATCATTAAAAAAAAGTATCAAAACCTTCGGTCCTGAGTATCCCAATAATTTATCACAAAAGGGGATTCTGCTTGACATCCCCTAGCCGAGGAGCGACACGTGGGTAGTCGGTAAATTAGATGGTTGCGGTTTCTTTTAGTGGGTTGAATAAATAGATTGAATTCAGCGTTAACAACCCTCTCGCCATTGCCTTCGCCCATCCCTTATGGTCGAGAACCAGTTTTGTGTGTACCGATAGGACTACGTATGTAACACAAGGCGAGCATCAACAGCGTCTGACTCCATCCCTCCAACCCCTAGTATATTACTCCCTGAGGATATCTCACGGGATGTTGTACGAAATTAGTCTATATTTGGAGGACCAGATGAGCGGCTAAGATATCCAGTTTGTTTTGAGAGGTGATGGGGCAACGACGGACCAAGATATATCGCAGATACGTTTCAATATCCCTAACCAATACCGAAATAGGGGCGATCATAGATACGGTATTTAGAAAGTAATTTTTTATGTGCCAAAAAAAAGGAAGAAGAAAATTGGTGAAGATTAATTTCAGACTTTCTCACGATAGAATTCTTCCTCCTCTTTTAGGAAGCATCGATACAAGAATTAGAGGTCGCGTGCAGGCTTCTCTGTCGTCATAGTTTATCAAACGTACGTCATGGGGGCATCGTCAATTTTATCCAATCTACACGCCATTAGTTTTATCAATAAACTCATACATAAATAAAAGCGTGTGGATCATTGATGAGGGGAAAATAAAATGCTGGGTACTATCTGACTATTAGAATTAATCGTTTGACCATTTAGAAAAATGATCCATTATCATTACACATTTATTTTCTGTAAATTTCTCATGTTTCAGACTCCGAGGATTCTCGAGATAGTTTTTCGGCTGGAAAAATGACAGTTGACAGAGTATGTATCATTTTACCGTGACCCTTCGGCTTCGGTTTTGGTTTTTAACTCGACTCGTGACTGGTGGCTAAACGGCATCCATTAGAGGCGAAAATAAACGAGAAAAAATATACGATTCGCCAGGTCATTCATCAGCCTCCACACAGTGCAGTCAACTATTTTTGGAATACTCCGTGCGTGGCACCAGCAACGTATATGTACAAGTTACCTCGCGCCCTAAACGGGTGTCTGTCTGACTGTTCCAGCATCCCCAGGTCGTGGGTAAAATTTCCCCCTACCCCCTGTTAATGAATAATTAAAGCTTTCCTTTTTCGACGTTAAAAAAAGCTCAAAATTGTCCCAATAATTGAGTTTCCAGCTTTAAAAAATCCTCCAAAATTATATGAGGCGAGGGAAATGAGTCGAGATTTGAATGACACGAATGAAAAATGAATTGATATGAAAAATATTTTTGACATTTTTGACGGATGAAAAAGAAAGTATGTCAAAAGATGGAATATCGGAGGTTTTAATTATTGAAGGGAAAAAGTAACTTTTCCACTGCTCGATAAAGTAACTTTTTTATTTTCTGGCCCCTGCAGAAATTGACTTGATCAATTTGAAAGTGTCGTCTAAAGTTAGAAACGGTCACGTCTCGCAAAGTGCGAACTGTCCCTCATAAGTTCGACAACTGGTGTGCGGGTCTCCCTTCAACGTTACGTTTCGAGGTAGGGAAGGAAGGTACATGACGAACGACTTCGTCAAGATGTCGTTCGGCAACGCCAACTCGTCTACGAAGACAGACGGTGGTCTGGGTCGAACTCCTCCACTGGTTAAATCCATTCATCATCTTCGTACCGACGTCTAGACCGACAGTCGACTATGTGTATACTACGTACGGTAAGAAGGGCGTCATTCGTTCGAAGGGGGCAATTTCCCGATCAGATTTAGAATGCCTGAAATTTGAGTGAACTGATCGAAGTGAGGTGACCAAAAGATGGATAAAATGGAAGCGACAAAACGACTGGGCTTTGAAGTTGAGCTCTATTTGTGTGGCTAATGAGATAATACAAGCCTCTAATCACTCAAACAAAGAAAAGAATCACAGCTTCCGGCCGAAACCACCGCGGAATTTACTCGACACACGTGGTGTGACGAAGTTTGTAAGAAACTGAAGGAACCACTGTGTAGACATCAAGAGAAAATATGGACAGCTTCTTGTCAACGCCTAGACTCGACCGTGGTGATAATTAGGGCATGGAAGTATTCTAGAGTCGTACGAAGGTATACCTACTTCAGTGCTTAATTATTGCGTAGTGTAAAGATTATCATAATTTTTTTTGACCATGATCTTTAAGCAAATGCAGAACCGATTATACAACTGACGCTTTTCTTGGTGATGCAGGGGAGGAACTGGGAACATTACCTTGGCGGAGTGGTTATCCTACTGGCAACTATGACTGCGTCGTTATGAGGATTGCTGATCTCGATTTATGTAATCACGATTGCACAAGCGGTTCCTGGAATTACGTGTGTGAAATCCCAATTATTGTTTCTCGTGACAATAGGATGACCGTCAATTAGGAGAGTCGGTACCTACCTGCGGCACTCGCAGTTGAAGCACAAGGTCGGAAAAACCTGAGCTTGCAATAATGGGAAAATTCACGACATTGAAAAGCTTATTTTTTTATGGAATCTAATCATCATAATCTGGGCCATATTGCTTCGGAATAAGAACGAAATTCGTCCATTATCGTTGATTCTCACTTGACCTCGAGCTTCTCTAACCAATACTATCTGCTTCGATAATACTTTGTCACAACTATACAATCATTTCATCGTATAATTAAATATTTTGCAATTTTTATATTCATGACAAAAATAATCTAAACACATTTGAATCGACAATTACTTAAAACTGATATCACTTCGAAATTGGTCACAATATTCAACAATCGATTGAAATTATTTTCAAATCGATCAAAATATAGAAGTTACAAAAATTCTGATGAACCGTTTGAAATCACAAAAAATACACGAAGTCGGTTATATTCACTGAAACCCAGTAATTCCATTTTTCACCTGCATTCTAAGTGAGGATGATGAGAATGAACGATTCCAACCTAGAATAAACTGTGCATTTGAGGGGAAAAAAATTGTATAATCAATAAAAAAAAAGTCGATAATTAACATGATTGATCGATAGTAAAAAGTTGACAAACAACTCCGTTATAATTATTTTCCCTATACATATCTACAATCATGCGAAAGTATATTGTGTAACATATTGGAGACCGTGAACCAAATGTAGTCAGATCAATTTTCGTTCTTTGTTCTACGTGTCAAACTTGCTTTTTATTCATCAATCGAGAAAAATACCGAAGATATCGGTTATGTACCAATTATTGGTACCAATTAGAAGCTTATTATATACGCTACCGCGTGTTGTAACCATAAAAAAATAATTCTCTAATGTACAGAACCTCGGGTACTTTTCCACTATTATTTTTAATTATTTAGCTAATGAGCCGAAGAGAGGGAGGAGAAAAAATACCGAGCTGGAGACCCGTGGTGCTAATGGACGCGATGTAATTAAATACTGAAACCGAACGGCAAATAGTTACTCGAGTGTATACCAGAGCTTCGGAAGCAGAGTCTACTATATAATTAATTCGAGTATCGAACCACTTCGTTATTTTCAAAATGTCAGAATCGCGAATCTGACGTTTATCGTTATTCCTCCAAATGAGCAATTTCTTGTTCTCGTCGAACAGAATTAAGGCTTGGGCTCAGGCACTTGTCTTCGTAGAAGAATTCAGAGAATATGAATAAATAAGTATAAGAAGCAACATTTATTACTGAAGAGATTTTAGAAATAAGACAGGAAATAGCGGAGAGCAGACAGAGGCTGCAGACCGGGAAGCCATCCATCCTTGATTCTTTATTTTTCCACGATCCGCTTTACGAGACATTTAATTTTTCAAATTCAAAACCGCTGTCTTCTTACTTGTAGAATCTTTCAAGATTATAGAAGGCAATTAGCGTATCGAATAATGAGGAGCAACATTTTTGATACTTGCACAGGATTTTGCAACTGAATTTTACTTACACGTTGGCTCAGTGACTCAGGATTCTGTAATCCAGTTAAAATCAGAGCTAGTTCAGTGATAATTTAATTACTCGCAGACCGAAGTGTCGGAGCGAGTTATTCAGTTTTTTTTCGCAGACTAAAGTGCCGCGAGAAACCCGCAGACAAACTAACTGGTTCCGTAATTACAAATGAAAAAAATTAACGTCAAGAGTTTATATATCCGAGTTTCCAGAAGCTAATTAGAGCAGATCGACTCAATGACTCGATTGATTGAACTGATTAAACTGTCATTTGTGATCGTAGAATCTGAACGAGCCAAAGAGACTCGAGTGAAGAAGAGGAACAAAAGTTGAATGAAATTCCTGCGAGTTGCGGGAGCGATGAAAATCGTTTTGTCCTGGTTTAACGAATGTCGTTTTCGGCGAGTTTCTATGATCTCTAACGTCTGGAAGAGACAGATGGCGAAACCCAATCAACGCTCATTAACAGAAAACGTTCGTTCGAGAAACAGACAAGACTGTATATCGCATAGTTTGGCTCATCGTAAATTTATCGACAACAACTGTTCCACTTAACGGATTGTTCCCACCCTCTAATTTCAACCCCAGTTAACACCAGGTCCTTCGTTGAGTTACCCCACCGGGGGTTTCCCCCCTCCTTCCATTTGCAGACTTCGAGAGTCGGCAAAAAAACTGAACAACTTATAGATTTACAGTTAAAATCAATTAGCTTCTAATTGGCAAAGACGGACGCGACAGTTGTTCGCAGACCCTCGTCTCCCCCTCCGAAGAGTATCTCGCGTCTGGTCCGGGTATCTCCCTCTCCCTCGCTTGGCCATATCGTATTTTAAGATTTTTCTTTTAGTTTTATTGGTCCGTTAATGACGCGCAAGTGTTGTCCTCCTGTTGGCAGCATTGATCACGCCGACATATGGACCCCACTTCGGCTGAACCGAAATCTTGTAGATCTCTACACGCTGACTTTGGTACATACATAAGCGAAAGTCGCGGAACGAACGAGATTAGAAGTGGGCTCGAAATACTCTTAGAATCCTCTGCCAAAGACAGTGCAGTCTCTTGCTAATGGTCGGTACCACAGTCATTTAACTGTCCGTTGTTCCCGGTTCTTCGATCTTGCAATTTTCTCATTCTCACTATATCAAAAACTGTTAAAAAAAAATTTACTTTTTTGACCCTCCTAGCAGAAAAAGATCTTCGATCGCAAAATTTGAACAAATGTCAAAGGGCATAAAATGACTTTCAATCCTGGGGAAAATAATTTTGACGCCAAATTACGAGAATTTTCTACGTAGGATTTTTACCTACGAATTTTTACAGAAACCTAGGATTTTCACTTTTTTTTTTGGTGTTTTCATAGAAATTCGTAGTTTTTCGTAGACATTGTTTTCACCAGGGATATTCTTCCTCGTTTTTGCACAGCTCAGGTTTATTTTCAGAGTTCGACGATTATCCGGAGAATTTGTTGGATGGGTTCGAACTTGTGGAAAAGGGAAAAGCTGAGGGCGTGGTGGCTGTGAGATTCGCAAGCCGTTTATTTAGCCGGACTATTTCCAAGTCCGAATTCGAATGTCTAGACTCGTGAAGATATTTCGTTGGCTGGTTTTAGAAAGGGTCGATTTTGGGCGTGAGATCCTTCGAAAATGACGTGTTTACGATTTTAAATCAGGTTGTAAAAAGTTTGAGAGATCGAAGATAGGTTTATACGACACCGGATGATCTTTAGCCGTGTATGATATTCGGGGTTGAAACATTTTGGGTCTTTGAGGACGTGTGAAAAACCAGACGTCGGGCTAAAGTCTTTATTAATACGCCTAGACTGTAAAGAGCTTCACGGTGTTGCGGTGGAAAACCGATGTTTTCTTAACCTAACGTAACTATCGTATTACTTTGTTGACTGAAAACATTTTTGGCCTCGTATAATTACCAGGTCAAATGTTTTGAGAATAAACACTCGACAAATCGGGGTCAATTTTCGAGCTATCGGAGCCTTTGACGTGAAGAGGAGCTGAATTTCATCCCTGATTGAGGTATATTTCTAAAAGCGAGTAAAAATCGAAGAGAAACGCGATCAGTTTCCGGTGTTTGGTTTCGCGAATGGTTTTTTTTTTTCTATTGAACGACGCTAACAAATCTTGGCTGAAATAGTAAAACAAGTTTGAAGAAGCTTGCGCTGACTGTGGTCTCGTAGGAAGTGCTAAGTAAGCGAATCGCGTATCGCCGGCCGTTAAGATGATGAAAGACCAGAAGTCACCGCAGTTATATCAAACTTTTATTATTTCTGTAAACTTAGTGTTACAGAGTGTAAATCAGAACTAACAAACGTAATTTTCACACCGATTTGATCTTCAGACACATCGATTTGCATTTTTCAAATTTTGTTTCTTTCTTATCTCAAACAATTGTTTTGCAATATTTTTTCAGTTTCTGTAAACTCTGAGAAAATTTCGAGTTCGTGTCAAGCAGCCAGAAGTCAAGGACGTCATCACCTACTAGAATCAGTTTGTCACTTCATTTGGGGTCATTTGAAATCGCGAGGCGATTTGTGCATACAATTTCCTATGAACGTTTTTTTTTCCTTTTAGCGAGAATATTGTGTTTGAATTTTAAGATTCTTCCAATTTCTATTCCTCAACCATCAGCGTCGAGTTCAGTCAAAGTTCACACCACCGAACCACGTGACTATCTTGCGAAAATATCGAGGATAATTATGAAATTTATACAAAATTTATATTGTGTGATAACCGATGACCTGGGCTTGTCAACGTGTGCAAATGTGACAGTGCGTCGACAAACTTTGGTCAAATTGTGTTTGGAATAAAAATATCTCGAGATACAGATGATTCTTGTCAACGCCTGGACTCTACGGTGGTCATGATAATTAGGCCACGAAATTATTCTATAGAATTACACGAAGAAATAGTTTAGTGCCTAATTATTTCGGCATATATTGCGTATAGTGTGGAGATCCTCCTAATTTTAATGCAAATGAAGCTCAAGTTTTTAATCTTTATCAAACTTACATATGATAACCGGTGACCTGGGATTTACCCAGATTTTTATATCTGAGAACACGTCGATAAACTGAGGTCAATTTGTTGTAAACAGGAAAATATCTTGCCGAAGATATGAGAGATCGACGTGGTTAAGTAGAGTCGCGTAATATTCTCTTGCCATTTCTAGTCGAAGAAACTGTGAACGAACATGGAGAACACGGTGATTGCTGATGGCAACCTGCCTGCGATGTGCCACGTCGTGTGCACTTTAGTCGCCACTGGAATCGCCGGTATGAATGTCACCGGTTCAGGTCAGTGTATTGGACCAAATTGTTCAGGATATGAAAATTAATCGATTCGAATCGAGATTGACTGCCTAATAATTGGGTTTTGATAATTCAGTTCCAGTTACGACCCAGACACCGCCACAACTTGGGTTTCTTCCGGAAGGCTACGTCGGACACTCTGACGTGGGAGTAGCTTACAAGGTTTACAACGAAGCCGTGAACTGGACAGAAGCTAAAAGTCGCTGCATACGACATGGAGCTCGATTGGCACTGATTGACTCCATGGCAAAGTTGCAATATGTGAAGCTACTGAAGAAAAATTACGATGATGCGCATGTTGGCATTATTCGTATGTTCGATACTCATTGGGTCGACGATACCACTGGTAAGATTACGCTTGACCATGATCTTTAGTCAAATCTAGAACCGATTATAGAACTGACGCTTTTTCTGCTGATACAGGAAAGAACCTGGAAGCATTGCCATGGAAAAATGGTTATCCTACTACCAGCGTTGACTGCGGCGTTATGGAATTTTCATCTTCCAGTTTGAGGAATTTGAATTGCAGCACGACCTGCAATTACGTATGTGAAATTCCCATCATTACTCGCGACAATAGGATGACCGTGAATTAGGAGAGTCGATACCTTCCTGTCCTGCGGATATTGAATAAAGGAAACAGGGTATGATCAATGAAGTAATTTGACTATCCACATGATATTGGTCAATAATAAAAAATTCAAAAAACAACTCTATCCACTTAATTATATTCCCTGTATCTCATTCTTACTTTGCACGGATGCAGCACAAAAGTATTTTGTGTATCACGAAGACTGTGAATACACTGATTATAAAACAATCTCTGAATTTCTTACGATTGGCTTTAATTAAGAACTATGGAAGTATCATCAACGTCCTGAAATGATTAAGTAATAGGAGCCTTCAGCATGTTGAACAGGCTCCGAGTTTCCCCATTTTTCAAGCTTTCCTCGTGATCGTTACAAGATGTCGCGAAAAACTAATGGTCATCGAAAAAAAAAATGAGAATACTTTTCAATGTTCGGTTTCATGAACGTGCCTCTGCTAAAGAAGCTTGTGCTGACTGTGGTCTCGTAGGAAGTGCTAACTTTTATCATTTTTGTAAACTCAGTGTTACAGAGTGTAAATCAGAACCAACAAACCTGATTCTTACAGCGATCTGATCTTCAGAAACATCAATTACCATTCTTCAAATTTTCATTTTCTTCTCTTTTCAAACAATTGTTTCGCAATTGTTTTTCAATTTCTGTGAACTCTGAGGAATTTCGAGTTCGTATATAGAGCATCCAGAAGTCAAGCACGTCTTCACCTACTAGAATCGGTTTGTCACTTTATTTCGGGTCATTTGAAATCGCGAGTCAAGAATGTGGCCGTTAGAGTCGCTCGAGTAGAGTGTGTGTTTAATTCATTTTATTTGTTAATTTATTTTCACAATTTCTTATCCGCCTTTTTTCCCTTCTTCCTCTTCTTCTCGCCAGGGTAGACCGCCGAGAGGCTTTCAAGCCTTGGTTGAACTCGACCGTTCCTCGCGTATATAACCGACTCGCCAAATTTATTTCGTTCGCAGTTGAATTCGCGAGTTTGTATATAAAATAAAACGAGTCATTTTAGTACACGGTTACCGTTTTATGCCTGAAAAAACTTCTTCTTCGTCACACCGTTTCGCAATTGAGCTGAAATAAAAAATAGAAAAAAAAGAAACTGTACCTAAGGTTTTCAAGAAGTATTTCAGAACTAACAAAGTGGGAATATTCCCCCTCTCGTAACAAAGTTACGGTCTCGAATTATCCCGCCGCAATTTTTTCTTCTTTTTCAGTAAAGAGAGAGAGAAAAAAAATCAAACACCGTCGATTGAAAAATATCAACCCTCTCGCTCACGGCGTCAACGAATTAGCAAAATCGTTTGCGAACGAAATTTAATATTCCACAATTTCGACGAAACTTTTTATTGGGTGCGAAGTAAATGATAAAAAAAATTCTAAAAATTCTTTGCACTCACTCTATGCACGAATAATTTCACTCGGAGTGAAAAAGCTGTCAATTAGCGGCTGGGGTTATTAAATTTGATACCGTTGCTTAGCAATTTGTTAATAATCAAGGAACAACGAGTCATTAAATGTTTCAATTAAAACACCAATCCCCCTTTATATATCTGCAGCAGCATTTATGCAACTGATTTGAGGGTTTATTGGTCCAGTTTATCAACTAAGGGTGTGAATGATTCAAGGGTCGCCACCGTTTTGATAATTTAATTTACGGAAATTCGCAGATTCAATAAATTTAGCTGGAATTATAGATTGTTATGTTTTTTCAGAATTTTATTAATATTGGGAATAATGTGTAATTATATTTGGTCATGAATTAGAATATTACGGGGAATATAATAATTATATTAATTTGTTCATGTAGGTATTTTAATGACTGATAAATTGTGCGATTTGTGGTTCATTTGTTCTAATAATATTTAGATTATAATTCCGGCTATCTTTACTTAATTCGCTAAGAGAGTTGGATAATATGCAAACGATACTACAGCAGTGCGATAATTCTTGGACACAATAATGCTGCGGTAAACGTACCGTAACATACAGCAAAACGACTACTGAAGATACGTAGTGGAAGATTTTGTAGACATTTATTATGCCCTAAACAATACGTACGCCGCTATTATCACACGGGTAAAACGAGGCTCGTGGTTAAGGTGGTTGGTAGGTAGATACTGCAATTCCTTGGGTTTGAAATTCGAGATTGTTCAAGCCATGATTGCATGAAATAATTTTGAATTTCTACCACACAACCATCAGCGTCAAGCTGACCTAATGCTTGCGTCATTTAACCGTTTTGCATACCACGTACCGTGGTTAAACCCAGTACACCCATGAGTTTGATAACAGTTCGCAAGTAAGTATAATCTCATAATAATTATATTATTGAAAGATAATTTGGTATTCATCAAAGCAAACTTGCGTATGATCAAACCGCGGTGACCGAGGAAGAATTCCCGACATGTGTAGATCTGAGAATGCGTCGCAAAACTTTTCTCAAATTTCTATGGACCTGAAAGTATCACGAGGGAGATATAAGAGATCAATGAGGTTATCACATGACTTAAATAGAGCCGCGGATTCGCTTCTTGCCATTAGTATTCGAAGAAGCTGCGAACCAAGATGCAGACCGCCATTGCTAATTTGACCCTGCCTGCGGTGTGCCAGGTCGTGTGCACTTTAGTCGCAACTGGAATCACCGGTATCAATGTCATCAGTTCAGGTAAGTGGATGATAGCCATAACTCGATCAGGAGATGTCAATTCACAAATTTTCACATTGATCGCGACGATTCGGATCCAGCTACGACGACCCAGACGCCACCACATCAGCCAGCGACTATCCCAGAAGGTTACATCGCGTATCCTGACATTGGATTCGCTTACAAGGTTCATACGGAGTATGTGTCATGGCCCGAAGCAAGGAAACGCTGCATCGAAGGAGGCGCCCAATTGGCACAGATTGACTCTGCCAAGAAAGTAGAATACCTAAAGAAGCAACATTCAGGTCACCTGAACGTTGGAATCGTTCGTATGTACGACAATGAGACATGGGTTGGCGTCGGCACGGGTGAGTTTAAGCTTTGCTATGATACTCGAAGTCTCGAACATGGGCAGAGCCAATGACACAATGAACGGATACTTTCTTCCGCGATACAGGATTGCCGGTGTCGTCATTACCTTGGCTCCGCAATTATCCTTCCGGTCGCGAGGACCACAACTGCGTCAGGGTACAGTTCTCGCCGGACGGAATATTCAATTGGTCTTGCACAAGTGATAACGACTATTACGTGTGCGAAATCCCAGTAACTGTTATCCGCAAGGATACGATGACAGTCAATTAGGTCTCGGTACTTATCTCACTCACAGTTGACTCACGAGGCCGAAGTAACCTGAGCTGCATTCACGAAAAAGTTTACGATATGGACAATTTTCTTTTTCAATAATTATGATCTTTGCCACATTCTTCCAAAATACAATGGGGTATCTTTTATCAAAGTGAGATCGAATTTTATCTTTTATAATGCAAAAAAAAAATCCTAAGACCAAGGAAACCGATTTACTTGACGAAATTTACTTGACGGAAGAAAATTTTACCTAATTCGACTCGTCGATGAGCATTGCTGTGAATCGATATACTTCAATCCAAATTTTTCTTATTCGTTTCAATGATATTTGATTCGACTCTCGCACACATTTACTTGATGATATAAAAGTCATTTATTCACTTGAATGACCTAAAATTGGCTTGGTTTAGTAAATAACATTTTTTTCCTTGTATATTATTTATCGTCTTTAACATGCTGCTCCATCGAACCAACTCATCTTCAATTGCTACAATCATTTGACGCCTCGACACATTTCTCTTCTGATCTTCTGCAGAAGCAGTTTTGTAAGCACATACTGAAATAACACGCATCTTTTCCTCGTATGTCGACATTCACAATCAGATAGCGAATGGATCATGTGAAAAATTAATTATCTTCGAATTCAACATATTTTGATAAGAGGTACGCTGTATCACCAATATTAAATTAATGGTGGTAATTTTGGAAACCAGACTTGTCGTTTTGGCGATTTTTCTTTTTTTTTTCTCATTGTATACACTACGGAGTAAAGTGAAGAGCAGAGGTTCCAGATTTGCGCGTGATTCAGACCTGAAGCCCTCGAGTTCAGAGGTCGCCGTGCACTGATGCGTTCCCATTCGTCAACGGCGGCGTTCGCCTCCTCGTCGGATGCCCCGCGCCACTTAGCCGAGTAATATATCGTCCCGTTGGTAACCGTCCACGTCCGTACATTACCTTGTCGTCTTCTCTTCGCGGATAGTATTTGCTGATGTCCCAACCAGCGGTACCAAAATTGTCTTGCAGAATTTCAGTCTCAAACAATAGGAACTTATAGACGTGCTAGGTAAAATTTTGAAGATGAATCAATATTTCGTCGCTCTATTTTTTTTTCAGTTTAATATTCTTTTCTTGTTTTATATAGAGTCGATAAAAACTATTTCATCCATCTTTTCGTCCAGTTCGATACTCTGGTCGGTTGACTACAGTGAAATAAATACAGTAGTAAAAGAACAAAATCGAATGACAGAGGCTTTTGGTGTCGCGTTTGCATTTCGATGACTATTTATTACTATTGGCACTCGAAATTATTTCCCGAATAAAAATCACCCCTTATGTTCGATGGACAGTTTGTTAATTATTCCCCGTCCAGTTTGAATATCTCAATATATTATTGGACCACTACTATGTTATGTCACAATAGAATACGAAATAACATAGTTTTTAAAGAAATGAAACACCAAGATTCACCGATTTTTCTGGTGTAAATATTTTCGGAATAATTGTAGTATAGCTGTCGCAGATCTGCACCCTAGACTAAATTGCTTCAAAATCGCTTCAGATCGTAATCCGAAGTGAAAGTAACTAAAAAATTAAAGAGAATCGCTTTCAAATCGGACAAAGTTAGTTTGAAACTGATTGAAATAATTAGGAAATTAGTAACAAAAATAATTCACTTTGGCATCAATCAAAATTGAACAACTTGCAATTATTCAATGACTTTTGTGAAACGAAGCTGCAGATATTGAAATAAAACAAGGGTTTGATTCATGGAAAAGAAAAAAAAACAACGAATAATCAATAATAAACGAGGGTTTCATTAATAAAATTAGTTAATTATCAAGGCTGTAAGTGCAAAAAGGGTACAACTCAACAACCGAAAGGCTTTTTCTTCATATATTTCAAAAATACTTCCAAATTGTATGAAAAAAATTAGTTTTTTCTATTCATTAATTCATTTATTCGTTTGTTTGTCACTTATACAGACATATTATGTCCTTTTTGGACAACCCCCTCGATTAATATGAATAATCAATTATGAACAAGGGCTCAACTAATAAAATAAATTGATGATTAACCAATAATACTAATCGAGAATAAAAAAATTTACAAAAATACTGTTCACTTGATTATTCTCCCTTTGTATAAGAAAATGAGCGAAAAACAGACGACTAGAAGTAATGCAGCTTCTGCCGTGAAACTATTTTCAAAATTTCACCCCAATTTTCGTTTGTCTTTTATACATCTCATTCTCAATTTTCAGGAATTCAGGGATTCAGTATCGTATGCATATCATATCCGACCACCATGAAGAATCAACCCTTGGAAGATAAAAAATTTGAATCAGTGCAGTGTAGCAAAATTGAAGTAATTTTTCTTCAACAGTGTTGAGGAATGATTATTCGGTAAGATTCGAGTGAAATATGAAATTCGAGGTGAACCATAGAGATGAAGTATAGCGTAGGGTGAGAAGAGGCCCGGAGTTTCCTCGCCTTTTTTTCTATTAGGTATTACCTCGGGTATTACGGTACCATAAAGCCAGCAAATCTTTTCATTATTATAGGACATAAGTGATACCTATATCATACTGAGCGACCATTTCGTGAGCATTACGGGCATTACTCGTGGAATAGTGGCTATCCTGACCCCGTAAATTGCCTTCAGATTTTCTCACCCTGTAAACCCGCAACGTATCTAAGGATCAGAGTAAATTCCTTCACTAGTCTCTCTCTCTCTCTCTGACCCCTGTGGGATATATATTTATTTTCCCGTTTCACGCGAGGATCTTAACGCGTTTATTTTTCTAAACGCGACTCTCCTCATTTTTTTTTTTTAGTTTTTTCCCATCGAAATAAAACGCCTCTTCTCATACAGTGAACGAAATCGAGCGATCTCTACTCGAATTGAACGTTTTTAGGGCTAGTAAAGTTTCTACGAGAAACTATTACTCCGCTACTGGCGTCAGCTCGCAGTGACGCATCAAGCCTAAACTATGTTTTACTGCCAAAATAATAGCCGGGCCTTTGCCATTGTTTATTACACCCGGCGCTGGCGTCGCGACGCTGCATCAATACGAAAACGCGAGTACGCTATGATCTACATAAACTTACATTTTGGTTTACACTCTAAATCTCTTTTTTAGCACGTTGAATCCACGGTTAATCAATTTTCGTTTAATTGCAACGAATTTAAACCGGAAGTTTGATCGACGTAAAGCAGAGTTGAAATGGTCAGGTTCCAGTGGGATAGTTGGAATAATGTAGTAGCAGCCAGGATGAAAAGCCGGGATAGAATTCTGGGTGGGAACCATAATTTGATAAAATTGCTGGCGTTAAATTCTCTCCATTTCTCTCTCTCTCTCTCTCTCTCTCTCTCAATGTCCCGCCGGAATTTCGGGCAAGTGCGAACATATTTAGTACCCATTAAAAAGCTGGCGCCGATGAATCACGATCGTAAAGTCTGGAATTTGTCTATTAGAATATCCTTGACGTCTGCAATCGCAATTGCTATCGACTGCTATATGTCCCCTTCCACTATCACGAATTTCCATTTTGGCGGCAGAATTCGAGAAATCAAGTTTTAAAATGTTCCCTGAATCCCTTGGAATCGTGGATAAGATTGATAAGTTTTTTGATCGAAACCCGCAGCTGGTCGTGATTTCGAGGCGAAGTAACACATATGTGAGTTTTTCTATAGATACATCGACGTCATTTTTCCCGGAGAAAGCAATCAGGGAACTGACCGGAAGAAAGATCTTCCGGTCGTGGGTTCTCCCACAAACAAGCAATTTGAAAATACGACATTACTTCCGGTCCTTTCTACTTCCTTCTACAATTCTTCAATATCTCTGGCTGTGTTCCAACACATCATTACAAAAATCGAAACCAAATACAAAAATCAACGAAGTTAAATAAGTCTCTATTAATTTTTGGATTCTTAAGATCCTGCTGAAAAAAGTTTCTCGCTAAATTTCACACGAGTCCATTCATTCTCATATACAGAGAAACCGCAGACTTCAGATCTCAGGTGAAATTGCAGGGAAGATACTTGCCTAAATTGAACCGTTGAGGGGTTCGAAGACACACGGGAAATCTTCTGCCGACTAGTATAGGAAACGTTGGGCGTCTACCGCATCGAAAATATGCATTTCGCGTTGGGGTTTACACGGAGGTATGCGTGTATGTATCAAGCATGAATCCAGAATCTAGATGCTTTTTCCTCCTTGAAAAACCTCCGCCCCATGTTCCTAGTTCGTGTCGCTGAACCGCACCGGGATATGAACACATTTTTCACGAGGAATCCTCCCCCTTGTCTTAAGGGTTCCGTGGAAAACTCTGGTCTTCCAACATCCCCTACCTCGGATTATGACGCGTCACAAACGGCGTGATACAATTACTAAGTTAGCCGAAGACATCTGCGACGAGGGATAAAAGCTATACGTTTGCAATACCAATGAGACGGAAATACGCCTGGCTGTATTTATTCTTTTGTCAATAAGATTTTTTCCCCCACTTTTGAGTTGAGCGAAAAAGTAAGAGAAATTTATTGACTGCGTTCAATCAAATTTCCTAAACTTGTAGCAAGTAAGTCGCGTATGGTATCAATTATTCGTTCACGGTGTGTGAAAATTCCAACCACCTCAAAGGAAACATTCGCAGTCCAGACAAATTAGTAGAAATAGAAAAATTAATAAGTGAAGATCAATAATTTGGTACCGAACTTTATATTAGCCTTCTATCAAAGGGACTAAAAGTCCTGACCCCTATCTGGACGGCAGGATCCGCCAGCTGAAATCAAACGTGCCCGAATTCAGTTTTTTCATCATATCTCGACAACTGTTGATCCTACCGTCATGAAGATTATTATGAAGAATGAAGGTAATCAAATTCTCTACAACAAAAGTTAAATACATTTTTTTCATATCTTCAAAGGTTTCTGTGTAATACAGGGCTGAAAATCACTTTCTCGGTATAGGACTTTGTGAGAATTATGGACATATTCACTCGTGTATTAGAGAAAAACTATTGAAGATAGGACAAAAATGTATTGAACTTTTATTGTAGATAATTTAGTGAGCTTCATTTTTTATATCAACCTCCGTGACGATAGGATCAATAGTTGTCGAGATATGACGAAAAAACTGAATTCGAGTACCTTTGATTCAAGATCGCGAATCAAACCGTCCACTTTAATAGGCCGAAATGCAAGTCTCTACCAATTTACAGATCTTTACTGATCGATTTTTCTATTCGCTATATTTTGAACCCATTCGACTGAACTCGACTAATTCTCATCATGACTATGAGAAATGTTGTCGTCAAATTCTTCTTCTTGAAACTGAGAGTGAAGATAGTCGTGGTGAACTGGTGAGTATGTGATATTGCAGTTATAGTCTATTCTAGAATATGGCAGTGCTTGTGGGAATCGCAAGTGCTAACGTGGTATAGTCTAATGGCTGTGCTCGCACGTACGCGTGTAACAAAACAGGTGAAATCGATATCTCGGTACATACCGAGTGGAGAGAATTAATTATGGGTTAATAACGACCCATGCCTCTTGTGAGCTAGTTCAACTCAGTAATTACAGGAAGAACGAAGAGCGAGAACAAACAGAGGTGTGGTATAGCGGTTTAGAAGCAAGTATACATACATGCATATGAAGTTATGTAAATTTGTTATATTCTGTATAATAAGTTGTTTAATTTGTAATAAAAAGCAACCCAACCAACGGACACTTTCGTGACTTCCGAGGAACCCCGAGGTGCGGGTCAGGTCCCAAACCACCCTTTGGGGTTGGCTTTTACGTGGGTAGACTGTATCTTTACGAGTAACTCGCGGTGTTCGTTATGGACATGTAGTAGCCATCCAGATATGGTTTTGCGGTTTGAAGACACCGTAAAAACCATAAAACCTAACCGTAAAACTACGACCGTGCGTGGGCATGATATTTCAACCGAGTTATAGCCACGTTAATCAACAACACTGCGTGACTACAACGGACTGGACTATCTCAAAGTTTCGATATCACTCTCATTCGTTTCCCAAAAGCTTCGTAAAGAATTAGCTGACAAAATTCTCTTCCCAATATTCTAGCTCCCCTCAACATTTGTACACCATACGAGCATCTGCTACAAGAATGAATTGATGCACATAAATATATCGTTTGTCAAATCTGTTCACATGGATGTCATATGGACTGTAGAATTTTGCTGACAAAAAAAAAGCAGCATTTTTCCCCATAAACTGCGTATTCAGGATTTATAAAGCGATTCAAATTCTGTAGTAGGTATAACATCAGCGTCTGTTCCAAAGATCAACGTTTTTCTTCTTCTGATTCGTGGATCCTACTTCATAATTTTTTCAACAGTAAAATAATGATGAGTTACTATTCTGAAATACATGATCAAAACTTTTCTTTCCTCTTTCAGCATCTTCTGCATCCACTAAAGTCAGTCCATCGGGGAATGAAAATAAGGGCGAAGAGAGAGAAGTATGAGAATAACAAAAGTTGACTTCACCCCTGGAAACCGGTGTTCGTGCAATCGGTCGTTGGGTCTTCTTATAAGAATTAGCATAAGCGCACGTGGCTACAACCCAGGTCGTCCTTGTGGGTCGAGGTATACCAGAGTCAAACAATGGAACTAAAGTCGCTCAGGGCGAGTCCGCGAGGTCCCTAACGGATCAAACCTGATCCCATGGCTTCGGGGGCGACGAGTCCGTCGCTATCTGCGAGGGTCAGGGACCAACTTCGCTGTCCCCGAAGACCATTTCACTTGGGATAGTTTTAAAATGATGGGATTTGCGGCTTTTGAACAGACGCTTCTTCAGAGATCAGACTTTTACTTTCTAATTCAGTTTGTTTTATTCGCCAAAGTACTTCGAACAGATCTTCGTCGATAATCTCAAGCTTTTTTTTTTCTTCGGGAAAAGTAGATAAAAATTCTCAGTTTCCTCTGTTTTGCAGAATTAAGTCAAAGCTTTCTAGTTTGTCTGAAATGGAGCCCGAATACTTTTTCTGTATTCCAAGGATCAGTGAAGTTCTTACGATTCTGAAATCTTCAGCGAGGAAAATAACTTGCAGCATTTGACGTTATCAGAATATTCAGTAAAAAAATCAAACGATGGCATGAATATTAAATTCCAATTCCACATTCGGATAAGCTGCCCTCTAGCTGTACCAAATTTTTCTTATCCATTCCTCGCAATTTTTCTTCCTCGGTTTTGTATGGGCAAAATTAATCGAGGTTCGCGGCGAACCGAAGTAATAAATTCTTCATATTGTATATTTTCTGCCACCGATCTATCGGCCGAATTTCTGGGTCGCTGTCGACCCAACGTCGAATTTGAATGGTATCAGTGCACCGCGTACCCATCAATTTCATCCATCGACTTCCACGAGAAGTTCTCCTCGCTCATATCTCTTCCCAGGACTTTTACCGATCTCCATTGTTGACCACGAGCATTTTTCCTCTCTCCCATATTCAATTATTCGAATCGGAGCACTCTTCGAGAATCTATAAGGATTGAACAGACTCAGAAAGCAAGAAAAATAAGAGTCGAATCCCACTCGAATAACAATGACTCGAACTTAGTCAAAGTTGGTTTGTGGTTTGATTGTAAGTTCGCTGCTTTAAACCTATATTCCACAATTCGCGGTATTGAATGAGTGCAATTAAACTCGTCTCTCGTCTCTCGTCGTCGTCCTCATCCTCGTCGAGATAGAATAAGACATCTGGTTCAGACTTTGGTTTTCGACTGATTCCTCGCGATTCTTCCCTGTCTCCCGTTCCTCGCACTTCGCCCTTTCGCCCCTTTGCACAGGGTTGTGCTGTAGGGCCGAACTATACGAGGTTGTAATCACGCGTCGTTAGGGTTTGTACACGCACAATGCGTTCTAGACAATTCCCAGCACCGTCTCTGCGTACTACACACGTATATCATGTATTCTATTCCACGTGTGGTATGCCGGTCCATTGTCTATACCCAGAATAGATTATACCACGGGAGTCTCGTGGTTTTATTCGGTTAAACGATTTCATTCGACGTCGTTAGAGCCCTTTATCACTGCACCACACTCATCAAACCTCAGCCATCGACGCAGTCAGAAGAGAGAAGAAAAAAAAATTGTCCGCATCCGATGTTCCACAGGGTTTTTTTTTTACATTCTAGGGAAACTCGTACTATGGATCTAAATTCGCAAACTTCTTCGAAAACGGTTAACTTTATATTCCAAAGCGTGTCTCCGAGACCCCGGCTATTAGACTTCAGAGAAAATGACTACGAGCATATGTTGCTGGCCTAAACGCCTGTTCGCTTTCTCCGCCTCCAAAAATCATATGTAAAACAATCACGTATGAACCTCGTGCGATATATATGGTAGCGTGGGAGTGCGGCAAATTTCACTTGCAATCAATATGAGAACCATTTTTTTTTCTCGTATTCGGGGTTCAAGCAGGTTATGGAACCCGGAGAAAATGTCTTGAGACAATTTTTAACTTCCCGTTTCATATTTTTTTTTCACCACGAATTCAGACTATAACCCTTCTTCAAATCGAATTCTGTTGACGCTAAATTTAAATAATGACTGAAAAAAAGTTGACTATTTGGCAAAAAATAAATAAAAAATTCTCCAATCAGAAGGTTTCAAGAAAATTTCAATTTCCGGAAGGAAAACTTACAGTTCCAAAAATCATATTTTTTGTTCACAATCTTGTAATCTAACCATGGTCTTCATTCTGAGAGAGTGGTAGAAAAATTGAAACGAAAAAAATCAGAAAATGTCCATTTTGTATACAGAATAAAAATTAAAGAGATAAAGATTCGGTGAGTGCTCGGGGTCAAACCATGTTCACGATCTACATGTCAATTTTTCACTGAGAATTTATCCGACAACAGTTACAAGCTTTGGTAAGCTTGAAAACTGGCAGAGTCGCAAGCTCAGGTTGGTGCGGGAAGCCCTTGATGCGTTTCCCCAGGGATTAAAGCGATTCCCATGGAGGACTCTGTCTCCTCTGTCTCCTTCACCTCACGCCCGGGACATTAGTTTCACGGTGTGTAGGATTGCACTGATTTTCTGCGGTCTGAACCGGAGCCAGTTCTCTTACTAATGGTGGGTAAATAGTTGGGATATTTTTGGCACGGAGGATCAGAGAAACGGACAATACTCGGTCCAGGATCGTGACTCCGAGGTGAAGGAGCAAACGCGCCGGGGAATTTGAAACCCTCGGAAAAGCTGTGACCCAACTATTCACCCGGGACTCTATGGGAATGTCATTTAGGAAGATGATGAAGGGACTCGAACTCCTCCAGCGTTTTGGCTTATGGGAATGTTATATTCACTGAAAGTTTTGCCAGAGATTAGACGCGTGTTTCTTGATTCTGGGAAGAGCACGCGTGACAGACGTCGCGAGATAACGCCTCCGAAGTTTTCCCTGAGCTTGAGAATCCCGGTTTTCTTGACTCGGGAAAATAACACAATGGCGGGTCCTTGTCTTACTTAAACTAGCATAAGCCTCCCGGATTGTGGCGAAACAATGAACGAATCCTTCCCTACAAACTGGGGTTTTCCAGCCACTCCATTCGAATACTCAAAAGTTCGTCAAAGCTCGGAGCTTTTCCTCTGACTGGCATGGGATAAGATTTGAATAATTATGGGAGAACGATGAGGAGAGAAATTGTTTGAATATGAATAACTCGAAGGCGTCGTCGGTCGCGGTGAAAGAAGGGAAAATTATTTCATCCCCTCATCGGTGAATCTTATCTTGTCAGAAAAAAAATTTAATCCAACTGAATGTATTTTTCTTCGTTGACGTAGTGCTTGTCTTCTTAGATAATGAGCGATGCGACCTTTTTCGATAAATAAATATCCTCCCTCTGTACTCTGGCGTGTATATATGAGCTCGATAAATGACAGGTTGACGGAGCGGAGTATAATGCCAGTGCAGGCCGTGTTCATCCGAGGATAGAAAATGAGAGTTGGAAGAGGCCCGCGAGGATCCGGAGGCCAGAGTGAGCCAGCAATGGTGGCAACAAATTATATTCATATTTATGGGATTACGTCAGCAATCCCTCGGATCAGGACCTTAAAGGGAGGTTGGGGTGGAGTGAGCCACCCGGAAGGGCTAATTATTATACGCCGTATCCACAGTCGTTGACTGATTGGATTCCGAGGGGATCGGATTGGAATTTGTTGCTTCGAAGAAATTCCGGCCCTTCTATTTTTTCCCTTTTTCATCAGTCCATAACACATCATTCTTCTCGCGCGAGCAAAGAAAAATAAAACGACCTACGATTGTGACTAGGAAATGAGATCGGTACTTTTAGGCCTGTATCTTCCAAACGATCGATTTCACGTGAAAAACCTTTCAACTCTTTTTTGTAGCAAATTTTATGTGCTCCAAAATTGAATGGAACAGTTTTTTAGCTAGAAGCAACCGGAAGTGAGATATCGACAAAATAATGTGAAGACCATTCGTTTAATCTAATTTGAAATTTTGGATTTCTGTGTGAAATATCTTCTAAACGATCGATCCTACGTGAAAGACTTTTGAAACCTTTTTTGTAGAACATTTTAGGGACTTCAAAATTGTATTCGATCATTTTTCAGCTAGGACTAACCTAAAGTGAGATATCGATAAAATAATGTAAAGACCATTCAGTTCGAATTATGGTTCCCTGTGTGAAATTTTCGACTCTGAAAATAGATGAAAAGAACGATTTTCTCTGTCGCTGTCTATACTTTGTAGACGCGTATATTTCCTCGACGTGTCGGTACTAATTTCAGCCCGTTTTTAAGTGCAGGTATAACAAGAGACGACAGAGTATCTCCCTTGTTCTCTGACAAATTCATAGGGTATACATGTAGTACTACGTGGAAGCTTTTTGTACGCACAAAGCTGATCCTTTAAAACTGTGGAATTCGCGAAATCCACTCGGATAAAATATCCGAGTGAAAATAACCGCACCGTCGGGTAATTAATCTTTGAAAAAGAATACTAAAGTCTAAAGAATTATTGGCAAAGTCTGGTGACGTAGATATCGCTGACAGACGGGTGTCGTTAAATATTTTTTTCCTCTGATATTTGGTAAAAGTTGCGAATTTCCCATTAAAGAAAAGTTAACCACATCGTCCTCACCGGAGAACTAGCTACGAACCGAGGGATGAGGGAAAAGAGGGAGTGACGTTTCTGTAATTGCCAGCCGTCGCACCCCATATTACCAGATTCTCAGCTCTGGTATTCCTCGAGTTGTTGAAACTGGGGAATGAGGAATGAGGAATAAGGAATCGAAAAGTCAAGGAATCAACTAATCTCGAAATAATACGACCAAAAATCAAATTAAGGACTATAATACCACGGGATAATGGATTATTGAGTATTGGTTGAATATCCGAGTCGAGACCCTCACACCTGAGCTTCGACGCTATCACAGTGCTGGGGGATAATTATCCATTTCGGGTTCAACGAAACGAACTTTTTTTTTCAATTTTTGTCACGGCCTTCTATTACCTACCCCGGTCATGAGGGTCGAATTTCGCCAATTTTCCACCTCATTTTCATTCAACGTCGATCCTTTGTTTACACTTTTCCTCTGTACCCGTTTTTTTTTCGAAATATTTTTGTTAAGTAAACATTTGGTTTTCGATATTTTTCCACCTGCATGCAGTCGGGATCGTTTATTGCACACGCGAATTAATACAGCGTGAACAGTATACGAGAGATCGATACTCCCAGACTCACGACAAATTTGTTGCGATAATTAAAAAATTGTAATTGTTCAAGATTTGTTTTTAATTGCTTCACCACATATTTTCAATAATCAACTTTTTAATTAAAAGTATAAAAAGAAAAACTTTGTGCAACAAATTAAAAAGGAACAAATTAAATTTTCTTTCGTTATTGATTGGTTTCTTTCAGTTGACACCAACCAGTATTGAGTCGATTCACAGTTCGTCATTCTATAACAAAGTTTCGAAAATTGAAACAATCTAAAACGTGAATGAGGATGGTTTTCAGGTAGTGGCGCCATCTACGAGTTTCAGCTCAAGTTTCTTGGGATGCTGCACAAGTTTTGGTCACTACCAGAGCAGAGGTTGAGGTCGATAAACTACAGAGATCTGTATTTTGAGAGACCAACCTTACCCAGCGCGCGTTTGAAACAGGAAATACGAAAAATGTGAAGATATCGGAAAACTTGGTTGAAATAAAATGGAAATCAATTCTATCACTATTTTTTTTTAACAGTTGAAAAGATACTTCCTTCCTATTCAAAGTATTCTTTTTTCGTGCAATTAGTTCGTGCAATTAGTTCGTGACTATTCTTTTTGTGAACTTTTGCATCATTGATTCAATCATCATTTATTATCCTGCGATTTCTTTCGAGTATAAGGAGTCACAATGAAGTGAATTTAAGTATTTTCACAAGGATTCAAAAAATGTCCCTTACATCCTGATAAAAATAACTATCAGATTCACATATATTTGAAAGTTTTGTGATAAAGTTGAGAGAAGAGAAAAAACTGTATCAAGTTTCATCACTTATTGATATTAATAACAATTCAACTCTCTGCTTATCGTGCTAGTGCAAAAAATAGAAATGAAAAAACACCGTTCGAAATCTCAAGTGATTAACTTCAAAATTTCCGGTCCAATTATCGATCACATTTTGTATTGACTCACGACTGAATCTCATCGACCATTGATAAGATTCATAAAAACTTGGATAACTCGATTAGTAAAAAACTTCGTGAGTCAGTCTATTGAATAACTCGAAATCTATTTGCTCCTTTGCAAAACTATGTAATAATTCTAAACTTGAACCTGTTTGGTTTCATGAAATAAATGTTAAGAATTGAAGTGATCACAATATTCAACATAAGTTTTACCAGGCACTTGTTGAAGTTATGAATCGTTAAAATTGTAGCTTACATTACAAATAAATGCTTCCCAATTCATTTTTTCTCTCCACTCATAATTTTTGTCAATTCTATACCCTCTTCAATTATTAGAATAATTTTTGGACCATGAGAAAGATCTTTAAAGTTAGTCTCAACAAATCTCGTCTCTTTCCACGACATAAAGAAGAAAAAGGTCTGTCTGTAATTCCAAACTTTTCCATCTTTCACTTCTCCACCTTAAAAATTCCCTGGAATGACTCGTCTTTTATCTCTCTTCTGTCTCAGATACTTTCACTCTTAAACGAGTGACTTATTTTCTCTAATATAAAGTGAATAGTCACTCTTTGAAGTCACTCCTGAGCCACAGGCACGATTTTCTGTCCAATCGAAAAATGGATGAAAAATACTCGAAAGAATTTGAAGAGTTGATTCGGTTGATTAGAATAATGTTCATTCTTATCAATCATGTTAAAGCGACATTTATCCCTTCATCGACCATCGACTATACCGAGTTCATTCTAATCATTCGAACCCACCAATGGATTACCTCATCACTGATCCATACGGGTGTTGCGCACATGGGCAGCTTCGAGCTCGACCGAGTCTTTCGGTCACTAGTCCCAGAACACAACGTGAACACGAACGTTAATTAAATTCCAAACGATTGTCCAGGACGTACAACCTACCCCGAAAGTTTTTCCATGAAAATAACCAATTGCGCAGATTACACAGAGCCTGTAATACCTACTGCATGCATGCAAGAGTGAACCGCGAGAGCCAATAACATCACTGAAAATTTTATTAACCGTATGTATATACACTTTGGCCTAGACAGGCTCTAGTTGAACCACACGGTATTTGCACTCAATTATCGAACTGGGTATAGCAGCAGCGGTAACAGCCCTCTAGCCAACCGGTGCGTACATATTAATCTCAGCTCAGAGCTTGCATATTTAATATATAATTGCGAACCATCTTTCGCTTTCCTCTAATTCTGCTACTTCAATTTTCACAACGAAGAACTCTACTATAAGGGTAGATGCACCGTTTTTGGCCACCTTAGTACCGCCTCTAGCCGTCAATTGCTCTATTAGTTGTCATAAAAGCGGTGACCAAAAACGCTGCAAAAGGTGAAAACCTACTCCAACCTTTGCATAAACTGGTTTGTGAGTAATTAATCACTGAAAAACTGTTTCCAAGACTTTCTTCAAGCCCCACTTATATTAGTAATCGAAATATAAGCACCAGAAATAAGTAATCAACCTTTAAGAACTGGCCACAAATCATGGGGTGGCCTAAAAAGGGTGCTTTTACCCTACTAGCTCAAATTTGTCACCTCATATTTTAAACATACACGCACAGCCTCAGAATACGAGGCAAGCACCATGACTGCAACCCTTGAAGTTAAAGGGATCGCAGCTGAATCTTGGTAAGTCGTGAAATTTCTCAATCAAACTGAAAAAGCATTGAACTACTCGTTTTTGGATCCTTAGAAGGAAGAACAAATCATCAAGAATCAGAAATCTGATGATTAAATTGATTTTCATAGGCTTAAAACTTCTTGGGTTTTTTTTTTTTAGCAAACTATCGGACTGGCATACCGATTTTTTTTCAAGATTCATATCATCTACATGAAAAACGTCTAGGATCGCATTTACTTTTCCATCAAGAAGTGTCATTTTATTCAATTTTGTTCTGGTTTTTGTACTATTCCCAAGCGATCCGATCATTTGCTACTTTCCCCAATTCTTTGTTACGGATCAAAGAAATTCAAAGAACGTCTGAGATCAATAATGAAATACGTAGAGAATTTCGTTTTTGATGTGATTTTTATTCACTCTTCAGGACCAGAAAACAAGTAAAGTTACTTGCTTCTAAAAAAAAAAAGACTTAACACTTTATGGTGACAGCGTGGCGATATTTTCACACTTAGCTTCCGAAGCTATCGTCTTCAACCTGTGATTTCGATTTTGAATAATGAAAAATCTTACATTCAAACTCGCATATTTCTCAAAAATAGGAAAAAAAAACCGCATTTCTTTCATACAGCATAAGACGTGGTGGATAATTCGAACCAGGTGTGTCACAATAATTAGTCAAGGACTTTTGTCGGTAATTAATTATCCGTTTCCAGTGCTTGTCGCGTTGGTCAGCGGGGCACCCTATCGGGGACACAAGCATCGGACATAACTAGGTATCTGACCATAAGTATAATGTACACGCGCATAAACCGGTTGACTTATAAACACACGAGTATAGGTACAGTACGAAGTAGGACCATTGTTATATTGCTTGCTAACACGGCATTAATACATCGTAAAAGAATTACGAGTGGACAACATGCCACCGGTGGCTGGGTGGACACGGCTAGGACACGAAACACGAGCCGCAAGCTCGGTAGCCCTCCGGTCACCAGCCCGGAAAGCGATAGCCGTAGTGCATGAAGGTTTGAAAAATTGTCGTTAGATTTAAAAGGTTTGAGATAAAATTAATTTCCGTTCGCCTACTAGGCCTAGGCCTCTGCCAGCGGCTCCCCTTGTTCGAGCTCAAAGTCCGAAGGACCACCCGCGGTTATTCGGAGGATATCGTACGTTATTTTTGAGAACATATAGATATACTGTAGTAATAGACGTGGGCAGCAGGGAGGAAACGGTGAGACCCGTGAAACCATAAGGTTGTGTAATCGGACTGAAATACTGAATTTTTTACTTCCGTTAATAGTGCAGGCGTAAAATTAGAATTTAGTGTTATTTTTTTTGTCAAAGTCGAGGAGGAACTCTTTTATCACGCTTAGACATCGATTAGGGTTACGGTTGCATACGAGACTCGTTATAAATTTATGTATCTTGATCAGAAACCTGAGTAGATTAATTAAATATTCTATAATTATAATTAAATTCTAATCTTTTCAACTCCTCTCTATCTTGCTTGGTCAGAAATCAGTTGTTTGAAAAAATCCTGAATATTTGAACAAGTAATTGAATTTTGAAAATAGCAATTTGAAAAAATTTGACAACCAACCGAAAAATATTTGCAAAACTTTAATTAATGAAGGGAATTTTTATTCGGACTTTATTTGGAAATTTATTTCAAGTGTCACATGTCAAATAAAATATAAAACAAAAAGTAATTAGAGAAAATGAGATCGATTGAAATTTACTTCACTTAGTTATTGGAGAATCAGCTTTTGAGAAAAAATCCAAGCTCATATTACAGTTTGATTTAAGGAATAAAAATCCAGAAATTGACAAATTTAGCAAATTTAGAAATTGGTTTCTACTGAATTCACTGAAATCGTAAAAAAGAAATTTTTACTTTCTCAAATATTATTACAGACTTTTCTTGAATTTGACTGTTCATTTTTAGAGGACATGAACATTTTCGATGCTAGAGGGATTCGAGAACCAATATTTGTGACTTTAGCGAAGCTTCAAGTATTCGAAAAGTGGATATAATGTTGAATTTATTCGTTATCCATAGAAATAATTCAGTTAATGAACTTTCATCTTATAATATGAGGGATTTGAGAAGTAATTAATTCACGAATGAACTGGGGGGCCCTCCTAAGACACCCACGTAATCCGTTCCTACGAAAAGTTTCTAAATCTTTCGTTGAATCAACCAGTTCCTGTAAATCCCTCGAAGAGTATAGACCGGCTTTTGCATAATTACTTTATCCCCAATTCAATTTCTTTCTTCTTCAATTTTCTGTAATATAAAGATTCGACTATAATTTCTCACGCATGCGAACCAACCGAAAAATAAACTAACAAAAATATCGCAACGAAACGAAGTTGAAACCATTCTGGCCACGGTTGTTAATATTTCTCATAGATAATCAGTGTCAGTAAATCGCTTCATGGCGTCTATTAATCGGATGGTCACGAATAAGCGAGGAACCCGTTGGCGTGGGTCTTGGAGTCTTATTTACACGAACGTAACAATTAACGTAATCCTCCCATGCGGAGAGACAGTGGTTATAAATTTGTCTCATCGGTCATGAGTCTTTGGATTTGTGTATGTGTCGGTGCATCGTGGCTACCGTGTCCGCCCCTGGTCCCTGGGCCACGGGGCCTATGGTCAGTGGTCACCGTTATCTCAGATTAAGATTGGACGCCCGAGTTCACCGCGGTGTCCGAAGTCCCGAGGACCCGGTTGACAACCTTATGGATCACCCAAGTGCGTGCGAGTGCGTGGCTAACATTAAGTGCGTGCACGCTAAAAGCGTGAGGAAAAAAAATATTCGGTGCACAATTATTTTACCCGAAATAATGAAAATCAGGCTTCAAAGAAATGGCTAGTCAAATGAATCTGGAAGTGAATTGAATCGGTTTTTTTTTCACCCAAATTTTTGTTATCTGCATCTAAAGCTCTAAATTTAACACCCTTCACGTACCACTAGCTACTTTTTTTTTTATTCCTGGTACCGCAGTTTTAATTTGAAAAAGAAGCCCCAGTGCGGAAAGTAGAAATCAGATGTTAATTCAGGAAACGCAAAGTTCAACTTGAATACCTTTACGGCATTTGCACTATACATAGATTTCAATGGTAATTAGTCTCCGCGTAACTAGACCTAGAATTATGTTACGTATTTCTGATGCTCGCGTGTCAAGCCTGGTCTGGTATCGAATGAGGTATACGACAACAGTGCGTTGTTACTCGTGCGTGAAAAATTTGCGTGACGATTTTAAATTGTGGTATATAAAGGGAGTCTCTCTTGATCATAAATAAATGTGTGTGTGTGTGTGTTATATTCTGCACGGGTGGATTGCAGTAACGATAGTATTATTCAAACACTGGAATCTAGACCCTGGTACTGCATATATACTCCGTGATATTATAACAGGGAATCATTCCTTCAAGCACCTTATAAAATTTGAATTTTATGGTAATTTTTAGCATTCCTACAAATGGAATCTACTTATCCATAGAATTCTATTAAATACCTACTGTATACACACAATTCGTGACAAATGTCTTACACAGAGTCAATCCTTGTAAAAATTGTGATTTAAAGTTTCCCATCCACTTTTTCCCAAAACAATTAATTTTTTTTTCAATTTTCTAAATTTTGTATTGTATTACCCTTCGTTCTATTGATTTCATGTGTCATTAGGCCCTCAAACATTTGCGGGTATTTTTATTTCTAAACTTGTTCTTTATTCTAATTTTCATGTCATTTTTTTCTATTGGATTTTTATGATAAGAAGGAAGAAAAATGGTCTCTCTTTGGTATCACTCGTCAATAAAATTTTGCAAAAAATCCGAATGATACGAACGAGGGGAGTTGAATGCCAAGAAACATGAATGGAAAACAATTATTGTATTGGAAATTGACAAAAACCAATATTCAGAAACTTTGACGAAAAAAATAGTTTTCTAAATAATGTACAAAAAAAGTATTTCTTCTGTGAAACAGTAGAACAAAAAAATGGTGATCACCCAGTAGTGTCATAAATTTTCTTATTTTCTTGGTCTTCCGATCATTAATTTGACGTAAATGATTCGATTCTCGTTTTCACGTGATCAATTATAAAATTTTGATAAATTGGCCACTTTTTACAATCAATTCTGAGCGAATTTTGCAAAGTTCTCGAATTCAGAGAATATGAATAAAGGAAAGTGAGGAGCTACAGGAGTTTTTTGATTTCCATACTTTTAAAAATCGCCCGGTTCCAGACTGTTCGTGTCTAGAAGCAATATAATTAGAATATTACACAGCGCGACGATAACGCCATACCCTAACTGTAATACCGACGACGGTCTCTCTGTTCTCCGTAATTAATTATCCCCATAAACTCATTAAATTTATTTGTTCATCCGTGCTCGTGTACGTATACGTACACGTATATGTGGGTCATCTGGAAAGGTGAAACAAAAGCTCCCAAGACTCTCAATAGGCGGAGCCACTGCTTTTTCTTTTTCATTTCTCTTCATTATAACCATAAAATTAACTAAAACCTTCAGAAATAAAAAAAAAAAATCCTTTCTTCAAAGAACGATCATTTTCTAATTTGTAGTTTCGAATCGACGATCGGAACCGTTCAATCGAAAGCCACCCTGTCGTGTAGATCTCGGAAAAAGAGCTTGAGGGAGTTGGATTCAGGTTCGCGAAGTGACCCCTGGGATAGAATTTGGAGATACACGGAGCTTTCTGAGAATCGGAATTCATTCGTATTCCAGACTCGTAGAAAATAGATTTGTTCCTGCCCTGAGCTTGAGTAAAGGATTTTCCTCTGCCTCACCGCCGCCAATGTTTATTCATTCCATTTCCCGAGCAATAAAACAAATTTCAAGCACGAACATGGCGATTATCGTGGTTTAGGAATGCGAAGAGAATAATTTCCCGACTTGAATTTCTTTCGCTGTATTCGAATCGTCCTGGGAGGTGAGAAGATCGATTATTCAAAGTCAGAGAAAATATCAGCGCGGTTTTAAAAGCTCAGAGTTTCTATTATCTCGAGAATTCGCCCTGGTATTTCATGCGGGGGTTGAAAGCTTTCGACGGGTGAGATATAGGCATTCTGTAACAGAAACCTAAACTTACACACTACACTGTTTATAACCCCCAAAGGACATTTAATACCGTTTCGATTGCATGCGTGATAGGGTGTCACAGTCTCCGATAACAAGCATGCAAGGATTTCGGGCTACATTGGCCACCGACATGTTACATCCATTTAAAAAGGAAAACCGCTTTTCCCAAGTATAAAAAAGAACGCCAGACTTTCTAGAAATAGCCTTTTAATCAGGGACATTCATGCAACGAGGGCCCAAATTGAAAATACGTGTTGAACGATAGGGGACGTATTTGGATTTTTTCTAGAAACTGGCCAACCTGTGTTACTGACACGATGCAGTTGGCCAGTTTGTATAAAAGACAAGCACAGGATACAATTTTTCAAAGTGGCGTTGAAGATGGAAAATTGAAAGAAATTTCATCTTATTCTTACCCAGCTTGGGGTAATCTTTGGGAATTATTTTGAGAGCCTAAAAAATGTCCTAAGTGAATTATTAGAGATACGAGTGTCAGAAACACAAAAGAACCTTCAATGAGCTGTACCATTGATAATAAGTTACTTGGGACATTGTTCAAGATCTCAGAATCATCCTAATAACTCTACAAAAAACGAGTGAGAAGAAAATTGAATTTATCCGTCGATTAGACTGCCCAAAATTTTGTTCAGGTTTGAGCTTATAGGTCCACAAAAAATCTACAAGCTCAAATCCAGACCCTGGTTCCATCCACGCCTTCAATTTCTTCCTATTGACTAATACCACGTACATTCGAATTACGTAATAACAGATAACGACCGATTACACAAGATGTAGTTGATCGATATCTGCAATATCAAACCATTGCGCAAGTCCCTTCGTCTCCGGTGTTATATCAGACCATACAGTCCCTGTGAGGGAACAAAGAATTGATAACAGTGAATGAAAAAAAAGAAGAAAGTGCGAAATAAAGATTGAAAAATGATAAACGAGTCTCTAAACCGCGTCCCGTCCTCTCAGCTTCCGGGTTCAAGCAAGGAATGTAAGACATCAGGCACCGCCAACCGCCACATTGGTATTCCCAAGTTGCATCGAGGTGCCCCGCGCGATATCCTGGCAGCATCTTCACGTATTGTTCTCGGTCGAATACCTGCGGTGCAACACGCACGAAATAGTAAACCTGATGTAGTCTCACTCTTCCAAGGGAAATTAACATCTTCATCACTTCTCGTTGAATAGTTTATTTGGTCCTTTTCTTTTTCGTCAACCCTCTGCGATCAAAGGCGTATCAATTAAACGATTAGAGTCTTATCTCAACCCGCGACCCTCGTCACCGAGAAAAGGGACAAATTGGTTTTCCTCATCCCGAGCAAAGTATCATCCCTGAATAAAGAGGTTCAATCTCAAGAACGCGGTCGTTCAGTTTCAGCATAGCTAAGCAGTCTCGAGAGGCTTTTCTTCTAACTGAACCCCGGCTTGTTTTATTCCGTGATTAAATTTGCGGGAAATATCGGAAACGGGATGATTCGATATCGAAGTTTTAATCAGTGGCGTGAAACCGGCAAGTTTTATACGGTCCGTTTCCAAAGTTGGAGTAACAAGGAAGACCAGGCGTCCGGAATCGTGTTACAAGCCTAGAACTAGGTGACGACTTTCCTGCTACCTGACTACCATAGAGATGTGAGAGGGATCTCCGCTAACGAGCTGGACTCTTTGCAAGAAACACTAAAGTTGTTTCCGCAACGATGAGACGCGACCGCCGCAGAGACACTAACGCAAAGACGTCTCGAATGTTTAAAAGCCTTTTCTTTCCTATCTTGGAGTACCACGTCCGCTACGTGATCCCTGGAGCTTCGTGGCTTGTAGAGGTAAAGGATATTCCCATTTTCAACAAGGGCAAACATCTCGAAAAAAGTTAATTGATATTGTACCTCCTCTTAAATAATTATTGCGTTATTTGATTGATGCTGTCTCTTAATTGTTAATATTTGATCGCAATTTTTTTAGATTTCAAGATTGGAATGATAAGTATTCAAATTCAAATTTGAGATGAAAAAGTGTTTGTATTATTGAAATTGGGAAAAGCAAGTTTTTCAATTATTCAAAATTTAAATTGGAGAATTTCGAACCGTCAAAATTTGAGATGGCGATCATTTTAAGTATAGAAATTTTCAGTGGTGAATCCTTGAATTATCAAAACTTGAAAAGGCGAGTCTTGAAACTGTAAAAAAAATCAATATAACGAGTTTTTCAATGAAAATTTTTTATACTATTGATATTCAAAATGGCCAATTCTCAAAGTTCAACAAAATAATAAGCAGCCCCAATCAGAAACGAAGGAATCAATTAACAGGAGGTTATATAACATCTGTAATTTGAAATTACCATCACATCTTCTTCAAGCATGAATCAGACCAGAGCCAGACTAAAGTTGTTCCAGAATTCAATTTTGACAAATTTTTAAGCCGATGAAAGTCAAAAGGTTCGTGATCGGAGTTGATAAGCTTAAGCTTTCGACTTCTTATTTCTATATGAGCGTGGATTGTTGGCGACCATCGAAGAAAAGATAGACAATAAAATTTTCCATCGATCTACCATTGTTGGAGAGAGGTGATATGACAAAAAGATATCTTTTATGAAGTATAAAGAGACAGTGGAAAGAATTTCAATGAGTTATTCATCGAAGAGAGACTATATCGAAAGTTTAAAAGACTCGACGACAGGAAGCTGAATGAAATATTGGAAAGTAAGTTTCTGGAATTTGACGACGTCAGTTCATTATCCACTCGATTTCCATACACTTTCCTTTCTTTACAGCAGACTTTATCAGAATAATAGTTTTTACAATGGAACTAACTTCAATCGATCAGAGTCAAAATGGTTTAATAAAAGTCTTCAACGATGCTGCGTCAAAAATCTCAAAGTCTGCGTATATAAATTAATTCACATCCTACCGCGAGTTGATTAGCTTGTTTATCATCTCGGCCGCGATGAGCTGAGCTTTTTGATAGCTATGTAAGTGGACTTTATTGTCATCGAGGCTAACGACTCAATTCAAACTTCGTAAGAAGTGAAGTCATACATATTCACCATATCACATTCAAGAAGGTACCATTTGACAAATACGGCAACATCCTTCATTGACATTCTTGACTAATTACTAAACAATAACCAAATGAAAAATTCATGGTCTTCTTTCATTCTACCGTCATTCGTCAAGGAAGGAGGAAAGAAAAACACTTGTATCGACTTCCTGACATTTCGATCTTACGCTCAAGTTAGAAAAACCGTTAAATTTGATCCAGGGTTAAGGTTAACCTGACGATGAATTGGAAGAAGTAAAAAAAAAAAATGATCGATCACATCGTGTCCAAAGTCCCAGGTTTTCCGGACCACCACACGACGGTCAAAAGTTCGTGACGCTTCGTAAACCGTCTCACGTTCGGTTGTTCAGAGCCTGACGACCCGTGATGAATGAATGAGGCATTTTATGAGCTTATTAGGTCTTTCTATACGTCAACGTTAGAGCCGTGGAAAATGACACAAGACAGTTTCCCAACATTTTTTGACGACGTCTCGCGTTATACCAGAGCTCTGAACGAACGTAGAAGAGAAAAAAAAAGTCGTATGTGCAGGTTTTGACATTAGAATATGTATCTCATTCAATTTCCAGGACAAAGTCTAGTCGCATCACCGCTGTGAAGTCGATTGGCTTCGTACCCACGTCTCGGATAGCAATAATTTACCATGAATATGGACCGAATCTTACGGTTTGACCACCTGTCAAGATCTATAATTGAATCTTGGGTCACGAATGGTATAACAACGAGGACACAATAGACAACAGATTCGAAATGGTCGCGTCTCCACATCGTATCCTAGTCATGCGTTATAGCTTTGACGAGTTCTATATCATCTCAGCTCGAAGACACATGGAATAAATAAATTTGTTCAACTCAATAATTTGGAATTTGGTTACTTCATTATTATTAACTATAATCGATTAAATATCGTTTGACCGTAGTGAATATTCACTTGATATACTTTTCAAGTAATCCGATGTCTTGAGTCAAAAATTTATTTGCTTTCACTGATAAAATACAAAAATGACTTTTTGAGGTTTAATTTTAATTATTTTTTTATTCATTTATTACTGAAAATGGGGATTATAGTCGTTTAGGAAATTGGAAATTGGAAATTTGAGCCTGTGAGACGCAACGTTTTGAGAGTCACTGGTCCGTAACGCGTGCCGCGAATATAAAAACAATTGAGAAATTATAATTCAGATCACGTTGGTACAGCTATATAGGCGGGTGGGTATGTTTTTTAAAAATTAAAAACGTTCCGCTATGCGAGCCACGTGACATCTATATTCGAACTTATGTGGAGCCATGGTATACAAGAAATGAAATATGGTACCTTTGTGTGTGACAGAAAACGCACGGGGTCATATATACCGTATATACATATATGAATAAAGTTTTATTTTCTTTGTCCAATACCTGAATGAAATATCTACCATTCAGGAATCGAATGAATTTTAAAGGAAATCAAAGCCCACTATACACCATGAGAATTATTTAACAAAACTTTCGATATTCACTTATTTTCTAATCAATTTGAAGAATTGAAAATGGCAAATGTTTGAATCATTGAAATCTTTTTGTAATCTCGAATTTTGCGTTGCTGAAATTTTAAATATGGTCAATCTTTTAACTGTTGAAATTTTGATGACGAATCTTTGAATTTCAACGTTTGCTTCAAATATGCTTCAAACTATATGATAGGAAAAATCGCGATGCTGTCAGTATGCATCAGTATTACTGATATACGTGAACTGAGTTCTGATGACTGATCATTTTTTATTAATCTTTTTCCTATTCCTTCATAGGCGTAACTACACTTAATAATCTTATCAAACAAGTTTCACCAATATAGTTAATTGATTAAAGAATCGAATTTCTTCAATTTTAATTTTGTACAATTTGCGGTCATAGTTTTTTTTTTCGCTTATGACATGGCGAAAAGAAAAATTGATGTACGTTAATGATTCGAGAAAATTTTGTTCGTTTCGGTTACTCAGCGAAGTTCTTTTACGATGATGAATAAAAAAAGACATAAAAACAAAAATGGTCGCAAACTAAACCGCTAACAATAAAAGAATTGCTATCGTAAAACTCTTTTTAGGTATTTCCACGAGTGTTAATTGACCAACAAGAAAGAAGCGGTAAACCTTCTTATTTTTTCTCTCTCTATTTCGCGGTGTTCTTTTACTCTTTTTTTTTTCCTCGACACTAACGATCACCGCGTGGATCGTCACGCCTAAGAAGGCTGTGAAGTAAATTACCCACCAAATTTTTCCTTTCTCTTTCCTCATAAACTGTTGTGTGTTACTTCTTGTTTTCTATCCTCCTTTCTTGATCCTACCGTTGCGTTCCTTCACCTATCCTACAAAAGCTTTGGCGCTCATATAGTGATATATGAACCCTGGCCAAAGACTCCCCCGTGGCTCTGTACTAAATTGATTCGAATCGTTGTGATACAATAATACCGGGTAATTAATGGTCCAATGCCTCGTTGGATACGGATATTTCTTCTTCGCCCCGTATACATTTGTATCTGGATAATTGAACAAATCTAACGATCCTCAAACAAATGAAATATCACTCCAATCAAATTCCGAGAGGATAAATTTCACCGAAAATAATCGTTTTATCCAATCCTCTTGAAAGTTTTTATCACAGTTCTCACGCGGCCCTCTTCTGTCTCTTCGGAGCCAAGAAGACCTTCGGGCCTTTGGAGATTAATCAAACTCTCTTTTCGACGATTTTCTTTTTTTTCTGCGACACTTTAATATCCGTTTATCAGATGTAGGTAGCGGTTAATTGAGCTGTACACACTCCTCGTACACCGTAATAACGTTTAGGCTAAACAGCCTCGAGGTATGTGTACAACTTGAGTGTCGAAATGAAAAAAATTAGCCGTTTAATAATTGGTGAAGAGATCGGTACTTACTTTGCTATTTATGGCGTGGAGAGACATAGTTATAATTTTTCAGTCCCGTTCAGGCCTCGAGTGCCACAATGCTGGCATAATTGTAGACTTTATACTTTCATTGATGAAATCGTGTCTCGCAATATTACGTCGCTTCCAATCACCAAGTAGTTTGTGATTGATCGATTTAAAACTCGTTAAAATTCTCATGGCACGCTTTCCGCGGTCTTTCATGGTGTCAAACGATTTCTCGAGTAGCCAATCGGTTTTTTTTTTATTAATTAAAAATTGTGTATAAATTGAGTATCGAGAGATCGTTTCAGACTTTTATTGCCGTTTAACAATCGTTAATCGTGACACTTAAATCGGAGAAAGTTAATTATTAACTACGTTATACAGCAGACGATTTTTTATTTCGCAACATAATTTGACCTAGTGAATATAATACACTCAGTTTCGATCGAATTATCGTCACGTGGATAAAGTTTTTATTAATTGATTATTTTTAATCGAACTTGAGTCAGTTATTTGATAACGAGTTAATGAAATAAAATGGAACGAAATCATCGGTAGTTAGTGAAACGCATTGATTCGTTATTTTATACTTCTAATTAATCAACTCGTTGCGGTAGGGGATCCCAATAATTCACTTTTTGAATAAAATAGTTTTTGTATTCGATTTCTAAACACAAATTGGACATCGATATCCAAAAAGGTTGGATTGAAATCCGTTCACTGTAAAATTCATGAATTCCACTATGGATGGGCGTAATTTTTAGAGTTGAACAAATTCGAGCCGAATCATCGTGAAATAATTTTCTATCACAGTGAATTTCACCTACCCTGTGAATATAACTGGAATAATAAATAGAAAAAGCCACTTGTGAAGGTATCATGATGAGCAGAGAGTCTTCATACAAAGCAGTGAGAGAAAGAAGAAGTGTTTTTTTTTTAGTTGTTTTTTTAACCGTTCGCTATATTATACCATTATAATAAATGTAAAACAGCCAAAGTTCCAGTCCCAGTTCCACCCTATTCGTAGCGTATTAAATCTGACGGTAAACTGGGCAGACTAGGCGGGGGCGGACGGGCGGACCCCCCTGGCTCCCGCATTTACATGATATGAATATAATGGAGAGGGTTGAGACACGGAGCGCGCGCCACCGCTACCTGTTGAACGACAAGTTCGACTTTGGTGACCTACGAATTAGGGGGTTCCTCGATGCAACCGCGGACTCCGAACCGACCTCGTCTATTTGTCAGGATGACGGTTTCGCTTTCAGTCCCGATACCAACATCAAAAATCAATACTTTTTTTTCTGTTAAGTTTTATAAAATATCGATCAGGATTTTAGAAAAATTTTATAAGCTGTACAAATTTGGATTCTCAGAATCACTGAAATAGAATTTTTCGTTATGAATATCGATAGTGTTTTTTTTTTCGTGAGTAAATTTGTCACGAAAATTGGCGAAAAGCTTCTGGAAAGGGACTTTAGAACGATGTAGGAATGAATCATGGGTGTAACGGTCCAATTGACCAATCAAAACGATTATTTAGACGTTTCGGTCGAACTTTAGAACGTAATTTGTTCGAGTTTGTCACTCAAAATGACGTTTTCAAGAATTTTCAACAACGAATGGAAGCCCATTCAATTTTTGCCTGTACACACGAAGGAATATAATGTCGATTTCACATCATTAGATGTGTTGTAACTTTCATAATCACTTCCATAACCGATCGTTCAATCGTTGCATATATATTCACCACCAAAGATGTAAAAGTGACATCACTTCTTTTTTTTTTTAGTTGAATTTGTGTTCATTCTTGACAAAATTTGTTTTTCCTAATCAAAAGAAATGTTGAAATAAATCCAAGATGAACACAATACTCGAATGATTCTTTTTGAAAATCAAGTTTTCGAGGAATTTGGACGATGACTCTGGCTCTGGTTTTTCTTTGAATAATTTCCAGGCTTTACTTCTTGGCTTAATGACAGCTTTTATAGATTTTGGTCTCTACTGTATTTGATAACGAAGTCTGAAGAATAATTTTTGGACGCAAATCCTTTTCCACGATTTTGAAAAGAAGTGTGGGGATAGAAGGGGACCATGAAAAAAATTTAGTCAAATTCTTGTACGAAGAGTGAAAAAGAAAAAGGAACTTTGAAGAGCAAACTCGTATTTAAAACTTTCTCCCTCGTTCGTTAATTTTTAATTATCGTATTTTTTCTGGTTAGGGATATTCAAGATACAGAACTCTCAAATATCTCCATTTTAGATCAGATTAAAGTGAGAAAAAAAGTGCAAAGCTCATGTGGTGGAATTGATGTAGGTTGAGTCGTTTCTCAAACGTCGTATTGAACATATCAAACCCTACCCATAAATATGTATACCTATGCAATATCTACAGGAAGTTAGGGTTAGAATATCGGGATGTATTCAAAAACACAAGACAGTGTTTCAGACCTGTCATTTTTCTCTCGCTTCACCATCAACGCTTATGAATATTTAGATTCTCACACTCTACTACACTCGCCTTCATATCCATCGGTCAAAAACGATTTTAGACGATATCCTCTCATCTCAATTCTCTGACTAATAATTCTATCAATAACTGAACAAAAACGACACAGATGAGATAAAAAAAAAAAAAAGCTTCATCCAGCTCCATAACTGTCATTCGAATGGATCAATATGACGTGAATATGCATTTGATTGAAAGGAAATGAAACTACACGACACTTTTATCTCAATTTTAACGTATCAATATATTTTTCCATGTGTTGTTGTTTCGTATTCAATAGAATGCATCAAGAAGTGGGAAGTGAGATGATTATCAGCCCCGTTGGTTTTAAATGGAAAAAAGTAACGGTCTCGATTTTCATCGAGAAAGTACAGAAGTCGTCGATGTTGGGTAGTCGTAGAAGAAGCTTGAAAACTAAGTTCGCCCGACACAAAGATTACGTGTGCAAAAGGTACACGAGACAAGTTGGAAAATCCTAGTAACATGCAGGTACGACTCAGATTTCCAATTTCGTACTAGCTGGCAGGTAAATATATACAGGAAAGTTTTCTTAGCTTCTTGTAACGAAACGGTATAGTGGATAGATACGAACGTTAAAACCCCGTTTCAAGCTTTTCTACTAACTTTCTAGCACGGTAGATAGAGGAAATGGAATTGTGCAGTGGAGAAGAATGAAAAATAAAACGATTAGTAAGAAAATAAAACTAACAACTACTACTGTAAGTACACACGAAGAACGGAAGCTCAAGTAACTTGGGTGAATACACCCCCAAATAGGATAAGCAGAAATAATAATATCACTTGCAATAAAGTTCTTCTCTCTAAATTTGAATCAGTGAATAGTCACTGATCATCAGCGAATAGTCACTGATGCCTCCAGTTATAAGTATACCACTGGAAATCAGTGAAAAGTCACTGATTTATCCAGTGAATTTGAATCACTGATTCAAATAGTCAAATTTTCACTGATTGAATCAGCGAAAATTATTGGTTCTTATATATGTTCGATCCGGTTGGAGATATTCTCGAAGCGGAAAGACAATGTGGTATATCCGACACATTTTTGTTTCGCGAGTCTTTATTGCAAGTAAAGAAAAAACAGACTCCTAACGCAGATGAAACTTCTCCGTCTCCCATCTCGTCGGACCGAGCCAAGACTGGACGCAGTGAAAAAACCTAACCTACCAAAGGTATAAGGAATTCAATGTAAGACAATGAACCGCAATATTCACACAATTCATTGATTTTTTGCAAGTAACAAGCCAAATTGTGAAGAATTTTATAAATCCGCATGTGTACTTACGTTATGATTCTTACTGAATAGTTCACGGGGTTGAATCGACGCCCAAATCAGCACGCAACATATGAACGCGAACGATTTGACGGTTAGTATGCAGCTCCATGGCGGTTAAAGACTCGGCGTACGCGGCGCTCCTAGCGTTCGTCACAAAAGTCACTGACGAAACAGTGAAGTTATGCACTGGTTCAGCAGTGGTAAAATCACTGCTGAAATGCACTTCACTGATACTCCAGTGAAAAAGGGTTCAAGTCACTGTTTCTGCAGTTAAATACCAAGTCACTGATTCAATTAGTGAAATTTTCACTGATTCAAATTTAGAGAGTTCTCTTACAAGAAACTCGACCTAACTTCATAAAACAAGAGGTGTGGTATTTATCGGAAAAAGTTAGAAACTTAGCTCTTTTTAATTATCCTCTTCTCCGAGGTACGTGTAAAAATTAAATTCATGGCATAACTAAATCGATAAAGGGGGAAAAAGTTGAAGTACTTTATTCCAGAAGAGTGAAATAAAAAGGAAGTTAGCGCATGCGCACATCGAAAATACTCTACTTTCCGTACTGAGGCTTTTTTTTTTGTCAGGCTCGTGCTGCAAACTTCTCAGTCATTTGATATCGTCTGCTTTCCGCACTCGACATAGAATCGAAAATTTTTCTCTTTTGGTGGTAAATGTTTTTTAGAGTGAAGTGTCTCGAGGTATGAAAAAATATAAAAAATGAGTGAAAGTGCCTCGTGCGAAAAGTAGTCTACCCACTAGCAATATACAGCTGGAAGATTTTTTCCTTCTGACGGAAGTACTTTTGAGTAGGTCTGAAGCGCCGCTTTCCGTCTCACGTGGAGGTCCTCCTCGCGCCGTCTTTCCATTTCGCTTCGAGATATTATGTCATCGAAATGGCCCGGACACAACCTGGCCGGAAGTGGGCCTCAAGAGGCACTCGAGTTTTTCCGAGTATTTTCCACGTTTTCACCAACGTGACGCGGGGTTAGTCGGGTGGAGGAGAAGAGCATGAAGCTCGTATACAACGGAAAAAGAATAAAAAGGAAAAATATATACCTGCAGCCCATTATAGCGATTGACATTTTTATTCCGCGTTCCCAGAGGGAGAGAGGTTCATTCGTTTTTCCTGTTATTGCGTATTACAGCATTTTCAAATGCCTGATCGTTTCGATCGTAATATCAACGAAGTTGTAACGTGTATCACGCCGACGTTATAAAAATGATCAATTAAAATTATGCTTGACGAGACCTCGCGCGGTCTTAGGCTGGCCTATGGATGCTATAAAAACTCGTTATTTCGTGATAAATTTTTATACCAGTCCCTAACGAGCTACCTGGCGGGATGTTAAGTTGTGAAAGGAATTGAGACGCCATGTAACATCTAGAGGATGTCTTTAGTCACGAGCATATAGTTTCATCTATCTCGTTTAATAACGCGGATCAGGACTCCGACCAGTGACTCGAATATAGAACTTCGGAGTTTTCCCACCCTTTTACAGTTCCGCAATTTCCGTTAAATCCACGGAGCAAACTACTAGGCAGAAGGACGAAAACTTTTCGCGAGTCAACAAAGCTCGGTTGTTGCCGGAAGGTAATAAGAGGAAACTAATTACTCCCCCGTATCCGATACGGGTTGTACCAATTATTTGCCATGAGCAACCGTATCTCGTTTTCTATTGTCAAAGATTTTCTATGCGGAACTTCGTCTCGATTTCTGACGATTGTTTTTCTTACTCTGCCTCCGTGTCTCGATCAACTTGTAGGAAAGTAGTGAAAGAATATCGAGAGTAATCAGCGTCCTGCACTATGACCTACGCGAGACAATAATCAATTTCCACGTATCTGATCCAACATCAGACTGACAATCAACGATCTCTGCTAGTCTGAGCCTGGTGGTTTGGCTCAGACTAGGCTAAGTGATATTGCAATGGGACAACAGGGTTCGGCTGGAGGATCTGAGACCACGTCAAAGGTAGGATTATGAATTCTGTGCCAGAGGCATGAATTCGCGGAGACCCCTTTGATAGCAACTATCATCTTCCACACGAGTATACAACCCGAAGTATGCTATAGCTTTGATAGAACCAAGAGGAGGAAGACTAAGATAGGTGAATTCTAGAATTCGAAATACTCTATCCCAAAACCGCCATCAGAGTTTGAGTAATACTCTCGTGAGTTTCTCTCGCAAAGGATCATCTCTCTGTACACGTAAAGGACTCAGACTGTATGTACCCTTTGTATCGTGTATTAAGTTACGTCTGCGACACATGCATACACAAAGTCAATCTCCAAACGTGACTAGAGACGAGTTCCTCTTTGCAACAGAGTGTCAAATGCACGTACTGAGGATTCTCACCATAGACTTTGATCATTCTGATTGATACCCGACGACTGGAATCCACAAAGATGCGGGATCCCTACCGCAAGAAGCACTGATGTAGATGAAGATATCAAAAGTCGGTCACATTTTTGTGCTATGTTCCCACTTTTCAAGATCCAAAGACGAGGAGTTGAATGCCCGCTGGGATTTATTGTAAAAAATGAAAGATAGTCAATGTCCTAATTTCTGGTAGGTATCTATGATTATCGGTGTTGTAGAAGGTAAAGAGAAAAGAGGAGCCCGTTATTAAGCCAATACTGGGAATGAAATGAAATGAGGAGCGTTGGGTGCCGGTTCTCTCTCTCGCTCGCTCATTGCTTCTCTTTTTACTTTACATCTCGAAGGGTGCCTCGTAACAAGTTGTTCCACGGATGCTCTGATAGCATTAGCTTGTAGCTGTGGTTCTCATACACGTATGTATCATGTATCTCTCTGTCGACCTTTGTTTTTCGAACAGGAACAAAAGAAGAAACAAAGAAGAAGAGGGAACACTCTTCAAACTACCGACCCGCACGGTAGAAGAAACTTGACGAAACAACTCGCATTAGCGAACAACATCAACGATCAAATCAATGAATGCGTTCAACAAGCTCGATGGAAACATATCGATTCATGGTTCGGATGTGGAACCCCTGAATGGACTGACTTTGAGGAGTTAGAGAGACCGTCGAATCTCTCTTAGATCATGATCAGAACTAGGCTGCAATGACACTGCGTAATCCGAGTGGATATTGAACCCGGTTCCCAATGCATCAGTGACTTTCAGTAACTTTAATTACTGCCAAATACTTCGATTGACCATCGATGACTCGTTAAAAACTTTTAAGGACTTCCTAAACGAAGTAATTCCAAAAATTGCTAGGCCATTTCGAAGAAATGTCAAGAAATGAGCTTCTATCTTTAAAATTGATCAAAAATATCATCGAGTTCATTTGGTAAAATATAATTCAAAATGATTAGAGCGTAAGTGATAGGGAATTGAATTCCAGTGTTTCTGTTATAGATATTTTTTGGCATTGGTGACGATGTCATAACTTTGTTACTTTCAATAAAGTATCAATCAATCAATCATTTGATACGATATTCTTGACCGATGAGACTGATTGGGGAGAATAATCGTGGGTTGGACGGTCAGTTTGAACAGGAAAAAAAAACTTTTTTCAAAAAGTTCAAAGAAATTTCAAGGATTTAGACAAAAAAAAATACAAAGTGAGACTTCCAAAGAATTTTAAAGGTTTTCAAAGACTCCAAAGATAAGAAATGATATAGTCAGGCAAATTGTCTCGTGAGTTTATAGTAGCACAAAAGGATTTTAGAATCTGGCGCCAAGAAACTCAATATTAGAAATTGAAAGACAAGAAGAAGACATGATTTTGGAGCAGGATTCGGGAATAAAATCTCACGTCAGGCACTCAAAAATCGAATGTGCCTGGCACGACGATCTCCTCAGAAAACAATGTTCGAAATTGCAATACTAGAAAGATTAACGAATATAGTGTTTAACTGCTCGCCAAGTACCATAAACTTCCGATGTACGTACTTGGCGAACGAATCTTTTTCGCCGATGACATTATAACGCTTGACAGAAGTGATTCCGTATCAGATTCACGAGTATAATAGAAATGAACGATCGAACTCACCTAGCGAAGAAAGCAGCGGCAGCACTGGCCTGAGCAGGTGTCCCCGGGACCCCACTGACATTATATGAGTACTTCGTCTCTTGATAAACTTGAAAAACGTTGGGTTTCGGATGCGCGGAAGACCTGTGATAAAACGTGTGTTTTCCATCGTAAGAATCACTGTACTTGTCACTGTAAACACTTTTCGGTGACGGTTCGACGTTGACAACCTTCGAGGATCCGTATCCTTGCAAAGACTTTGGGTGAACATGGGATTTTTCGTGGGCCGAGGACTTGAAGCCCTCGTAGCCCTTGAGTTCGCCGTAGTACTTGATGCCCTTATCACCGTTTTTCGAACCGCTATCGACCGCCTTAGACTTTTCCGATAGCCTGAAATTCTTGTCGTGCGAATTGTTCGACTTTTCGTTGCACTTTAGCTGCGCGATTTCACTGCCCTTCGTCAGACCCTCCACGGTCCCCTTGAACTTATCACCGAGCCCATCCTGGGCCCGGGTAACTTGGGTCTTGATCATTTCGGTTTTTGACAATTGGCCAGAGTCGCATGAACCCGGCGCCACTGTCACATCCGCGTCATTGTCGTCACTGCACTTGTGTTGTTGCACTTGTGCGATCGAATCGCAGTCCACCCTTAGACGCACGTCGCCTGTCTTCTGGGAAGACCTTTGACGCGGTGTACCACGTGCTGCTTCGCGCGCGGTCGGCGTTATACTGGCTAGAATAGGGACTCCGGTCTCCGATCCAGGCGCCATGCCTCGACCAATACGACGACGCCTTTCCTCCTACGATCAGAAACGGAAGAACGACACTTCAGAATATAACACTTTACCCTCGAATCATTTTTAGAGGATTGAGCTATCGATTCCTTTTACTACAGTTTGAGCGAAAATTTGTACTTTTTGACACTTTTTTTTTCTCACTCGGGACCCAATTTTTGGAATTTTGAATCTTCAACTTTTTTTTCTGGAAAATTAGGTTATTCTACAAATTAGAAGTATTTCTTAGTTATTTAGGTCGATTGTTGATGAAAGAACCGTGAATAAATCGATGCATGATAAGGAGATACTGAAATAAAAGAAAAATCCAAACGTTTGAACGAACATACTCTTTTTTGCCTATGATGCACGAAATAAAATCTAGCGGTGGGCCACAGTGTTAGATTTTCTGGTCTCCAACCGTTCAGAAAACGAGCTTATGCAAAATGAAAGTTGATTTTTTGATAAAATTATTGTTACTCAAGTTATCATGAACCGAGTGTCGTATGAAAGAAGAAAAATCATTTTATTTTAGGAAATGATAAATTTCTCTGAGGTTACATGCTCATTATGGAAACGCCTCAATCGGTTCTCTGAAATCTAAAATCGGTTTTCCAGTAAGTTTTATTAGGTGCATCAGGGACATGAAAGAATTGTTCCTAAAATCGTGCAGTGAAAACCATTTTAAAGTATGAAGAATGATTTTTCCTAGTCATGCCTTTTTTGATCTTATAAGGTTTATGTACTCTCCAGATTACTAAAGTATAGGTTCTTCAAACTCTGCTTGGTTTCGCGTCGTTTCATCACTTCAGACAAACACTATGAATAAATTAAACACTGAGGAAAATTGTATAACAACAATTGAAATACAATTTTCAGAATTCGAAGATATAATCGAGGTGCTGGCATAGTAATTCCTACGGTAATATAAGAGATCGTAGTATATTTGAAGAGAATAAGAATTATTGTGACGTTGAGAAGCAAAATTACGTGGAGTTTGTAGTAATAATATACATAAAAATACTATTATCCCGTACACAAAGAGAAACGACAGTTCAAAAGTACCTCAATTATCCCTAAATTCTCAAATTTCATCTCAGTTATTGTTATACAATCTCTTTCAGTGAGGAGGAAACCTTGGAAGACCCCGATTCCCATCAAGTTTGAAGAATCTTCATTAAAACTTCGAAATGTTCTCAATACTTGGAAAATTCATTATCATGAACAACAAGGAAGTGGTAAAAAATCATTTTTTCAAAGACTACCTCTACATGAGATTCTATTCAAACCTCAAAATCGTTCGACTATCACATCTGATTTTAACTAACATTCATACGATTATTCTAAAGTCTGTTCTTCTTCAACCAACCCCACACTAATTTTGAGATTGTGAAATAATGAATTTCACATTAAAATCTCCGATTCTCGGAGAACAAGGAGTAAACATGTTGCCTGAAGGCTCTTTTGAAAACCGTGAAAATTAACTGCGCAACAGTTATTATTGTTACACGCTTTCGCGTATAGCTCCGTGTATATGTATATATGTATATATTTACTATACCAAAGCCCGAGACGAATTTGAGCTCCTCTTCGTACCTAGCGAGCCGTATTGGATCCGAGCTTGTCTGTTCTGCCTAACAAAGCTCTATTAACTAATTAATTAATACTGCGAGTACAACGCGACGTCTGGTTACAGTGTCTCGGATTCGAAATTCTCTTTGTTTATCGAGCCGATTATACACCCATCCACTATCACATCCCATCCCAATTTCCCCGTTGCATTGATTGGAGGCCAAATAAACTATCCAGTCTCCAATTCATACGACGAGGGGAACTAGATACAAAAAATTATCAATTCGAGCCCAACATTTTTCTGATCGAACTGATTATATAGTAGCTCTAAACCCTCTTCGTCTCATTCGTCATTCAACCCTCCGCCAGCACTCGCACTGTCAGACTTTTTAATAATACTTCTCGCAAGGTCACCCAGAAAAAGAGATTTACTTGAATCTGAACCTGAAAATGTATTTGGTGCAAATAAATTTTTATTTGTGGCAACAAAATTAGGTTTGTCACAACGAAAAAATCTATTCACGGTACATATATTCATTAATTTACTTTTGGCTGTGAAAAACTTATAAAATAAATATATTTGCCGTGACGTATAAGAATCTACTCGTAAGAAATAGTTCAGATTCAGTAAATTATTTTTCTGGGTGTGAATGTCAGCTGTGAGCATTTCTCTCATCGGGCGACTGTATTAGGGTTTGGAAAATCGCAGCGTTCGGCTCCGCTCTGCCTCGTTCGGCGGCGTCCGTCGCTGCTCGGCCGCGTTCGGATCCATTACCGAACCGCTGACCGAAAAGATCATCGACATAACAAGCAGCGAGAGAAACTCTCATCGTTTGAATGCTGACGTGGGTTAAAAACGAAAATTAGGCTTCCGCTAATTAGTATCGTCAAAATTATATTCTACATCGTATAGTATGCTTCCGGTGAAATTGAAGTTGTCCGCGCAACAGCCGTGGAGTGAAGGAAAGAGAAAGAGTAAATTCTTCGTTTGACAATAACGGCGTTAAAAATCCCCTCGTCGTACAACTTGGAGAAGATTTCGTTGCGGAATCGCGTCATACTCACCTGCACGCGTTTGGGTGTGCCGACCACCGTATTTTCCTGTACTTTCGTTACCTCTGAATACTTTGGTGGATCCTGAAGATACTTTGGCGGGGGGTCGGGTTTCGGCGGGGTTTCCTGGTACCTGGGGGGTCGATCGTACGCCCTGTACTTCGGGGGTTCGATAACGGCCGATTGCGGGTTGCACTGCGTTATTCTCTTGTGACTCGCGGTATCCGTCGAGCCGTTGTTGTTGCACTTCGTCGTTACCGACTTTCCCTCTACTCCAAGTAGCAGGACGTTACAGTTTGCTCTCGTTTGATTAAACGTCGTGATAGAATTTTCCCTATCCCTTTCTCTCTCCCCTTTCTCTCCACGCTTATCGGACTTTTCCGACTGACTGAACTTTACCTCTTTCACCTTTTCCGCATTATGTGCAATCGGCGGTGGTCCATCGATTTCGTAAAATTTCAGCTCACTCTTTCCAGCCTCTCGCCCCTTCTCGTTCTGTCTGTAAAAACTCGAGTATTGACTCTCGTGCTGTTTCTGCTGCGAATGAATCTCGTAAAACGTCAGCTCTCTAGAGTCCTGGGACTTTGATCTGGCCTCGTTATGCATCTGATGTTTTCGCTCAGGCTGAGACTGACTCCTGGTGTATCGTTCCTCGAACTTGGCCAAACCCTCCTGGGGGTGTTTAGCCCCCGATATTCTGGATTCCTGTCGTCCAAACGTCCTCGAAGAATTCCTCTGCGAATGGTGTCCGTGATCGTAGTCCTCTCCGTATTTGAGGATCTGCTTAGGTTTTATCTTCTGTTCGAATTGTGAATAGTTGTAGGTGTTGAAACCGACCTGATTGAAGTTTCTGCTCAGATTAGCGGAATTGTAGTCGGTCGACGTAACCGCCTCCATATTTATCTGAAACACATAAAATAACGAGAATTCAAGATTATGTTTCGATTCCTTTATACAGAAACACGTTCTGATTAATCGGCAAACGATCAGATACGAGTAAATGAAAGGAGCCGATGCATCCGTGCAGATACGCAGACTCCTGAGGTTATGAGGCATAAAAGAGTATCAAACAGAAAAGAAAAGAAAAAAAAAACTAACAAAATGTCGATAAGTGCGTCGGGGATCCGTTGCAGCACGGTTGCGATGCCCCAAAGCTCCGGATCCCCCGTACCCAACCCGTATCTCCACATCGACTGCAATGCAGTACACGTATAACGTATTACGTCGACGAGGTGTGAACCGGTTTTAGGTTGGACGCCCTCTCACACTCGACCAAGGCAAACTTTAAGCCCCGCGCTTAATATCCAACCGTACGATACTCATCGCGGCCCCCCCTTTTTGCCCCCCCCCCCCCTTTGCTCTCCCTTCAGCGACGCGCGACTTCGAATTTTATTCATTATTAGGCGACCCCGTCCCTCGTCTTTGATTTGTTTCATTTATCCTTATTCAACTTTCCTTTCTAGTTATCATTCTGATCAACCCCGAGATGAATAGTGGAGTTTTTACTATATCTTCACTTTTTTGAGGGTCAGAAAATCATCGCCAACATGTGATCAATTTTTTGATCGTTGATATCTTGAGAACGGAGCACCGGATTTTTATCAATATGGTCTTAATCGATGCAGCTTTTCAAATCTTAGAACTGATTCAATTTTGGCTTGAATCGATCTAGTACTTTTCTGATCATGAAAATAGCAAAAATCCAGATAAATTTTGATAAAGAGTAAAATATCTTGAAAATGGATGAACAGATTTAGATGAAAATTACTACCGGAGGGTTTTTTGGGACCCTGCAGCAGACCGCGAATTTGTGATTGAGTAATCAAAAATTCAGACTAACAGCCAATGATATTTTTTTGTGTAGCAAAACTAGTAGTAGACTGTTTTTTGGGAATTTATAATGGTGAAGAATCGTTCCAATTTTTTTTTTTTTTTTTTTCAATACGATTTTGCGGTAATGCTGGATGCATTTTGCGGTGAATATGGGAAAGGGGCCGTTATCGGCCGCGTGGGGTTTCTCTCTAGCGCTTCTGGATTTCATTGGAGAACTGATAGCCCCCAATGCGGTTGTAAACTTTGACCGCTGACCGGTTACTGAACGACTTTTGTTTTACATACGCCCATACCGCGACCGGTGTTGTGGTCAAGGTTTAACGCGATGAAACTAACGGCGTAGGTAGTTGGGGTGCGGGCGTATCTTGATTTTCAAAATATATTTTGAAGGTGTAAAATTACTAGACAAAGAGAATCGAAGAGAAAAAAGAAAATTAAATCGTATTATTATCAGCCCCTTTTCCAACCAGAAAGTGTATCGCATCGTACCTACGTAATTATAAATTCAGGACCGGGGCTAATTAAGGTTTTACTGCGAGACGTGCCTCGGCAAAATTTCACCTTTCCAGAACACTGTCAAGCCGCGGGCCATGGCGCGGGGTTTAAGATCCATTCACACCGGATACGGAACTCGCGGGTTATGCGTAGAATGTCGACTTTATGTTCTCTATAAATTAGCTGTTAGTGTGAGAAAGTTATAAAAATGCAATTAAACAAGACAAGAACGACGAAAGCGGTGAAACAATTGTAGGTATGCACATTTAAACAGTTGTTATGAGTATTTAAAAAATTGCCTCGACCATTTCTTTTTTTTTTCTGTGCATCTTTTCTCACAGTTGAAAACCTCAAATATTTGTGTATCAAAAGTAGAACCAAGAACAGCAGCTTTAATTAATTTCTGTGAGCTCGAAATCATGAAAACAAAATGCTTTTTGGGGATTATTAGGAACAAAAATTCTAGGAACCGAATTTACTCGATTGTTTTCAAAGAATCTTACAAGAAGTGCAAAGAAAATGATTTCGTTCGATTTCGTGGAGATCCAGAATCAACGGAATCTCACTTTTTCGTTTCCTTCGACTCAAAAATAACTCATTCTATCCATTTTTTGTACTCCTCATAATAAGATTATTTAAAGTATAATTTGTTTGATGGGTACGTCGAAATCTTCAAGTCTCTTCAGTTTGTTAAAAAAAACATAAAATAACAATTCCAAAATAAATAGGTACGAATCAATCAAACGAAATGAGGAGGAATATCTCAATAATCACGGGGTGGAGAAAAGCTCGAGTGACAAAAGTCAAGAAACCCATTTTTACTTCCGTTTGTTAAAATCAAAAACCTAGAAAAACTATTTTCTGTACCTAAATTCGAATCCCAATTATCAAAGATGATTTTTTTCGTGTCCTCAACAAAATGAGAAAACGATCTTATCCGGTTTCAGGTGCGTTTAAAAATTGAGTGTTCGCTTCCGCTGAATGACACTCGATGGATCTGACGTCAAGAAGTTGTACGCTGATTATTAATTTTGAGTAAACGCCGTCTCGTAAATTCCCACGGCTAATTTTCACCTCGACTTTGTTGAGTGGCTTGTTGATATTCGTGACACCGTGTATAGAGTAGTAACTACTTTGCAAGTTCTCGAGTATCAGCTCGAGGGCATATATGCAAGTTACGTATACGTAGATACATACGTTACAAGAACTGAAGTAATGAAGACTGTAGACGCCGAAGCTACCGACAGAATCTTGTTTATCTCCTCGGCTCGAATATATACAATTAGGCCGTCGAAGAAGGTATGAAAAAGGCTCGGGATTTGGCAGCCCAAGAATTACGAGTACTCGTTACGATCCAATATGAATCTAGGTGTAAAATCTTTCGATTAATATTCGGCGCTGACGATGGGCTCAATTCTTTTTTTTTTCTCTCTGACAAAATCGAAGAGAAGGAAAAAATGAACTGCCTCATTTCACTTTTGCTTTTGTTGCTCAGACAAAAAATTACTTTCCGAGTGCCTGGAGTGAATCCGAAATGTAATGACTGTCAAAGATGCGATAATCGAAGGAAAACCCCGGGAAATTCTAAGTGAATAATTTCCTCGTATCAATTTCGTGGGATGTGTTGAGATGATGATAAGTGAGATATCTCAATCCTCCCGTTCAGGGGAAACTGCCGGTATGAAAATGAAATTATCCAGTAACACGCGAGGCTGGAGGAAGATAATTGCGTCCGTATTCATTTGTAAACACGCGACCCATCTCTTCCAGGATCAGGATGGTGGGATAGAGGATAGTACCAAACGGATACCACCTACAGGAGTTATGTGGGCCTCTGTTAGAATAGCTACCCGGGTCAAATAGTTCGCAAAATATCGAATTAGCCGTGGAATAATTCGAGTAGATTTACAGCTGCTGATTTTAATGAACAATACCGCGTGGGTATCCCCGCCCCGAACCTGGACTGTATAAAACCCGAACGTGTATCAGCGCGATGGTAAATTAATCCGCTTTATTGTACTTCCATAATCTTCATTAATTAAATAACTCTGAGCACCGCCAGCGCCAGGACAGGATTCACCCGTTTTACAAAATTCATACATTCCAATCATACAAACCAAAAAATATTCCATCTGAAAATATTCAAACCGCACTGGCCAATTTGATCAAATATAATCAAACCAAGATGGATGGATTTCAATCAATAAAACAGGGAAAAAGTTCATTGATAACAAATTTCATTCATTTTTAACCGACTTAAAAAAAGGAGGAGGTTCTCAATTCGGTTGTATTTTTTTTTTTTATGTTTGTTACCTCAGAACTCCGTTATTTATAAACCGTTTTGGAAA
>JAFFZH010015771.1:52528-68962 GCA_018420115.1 Euura saliciscinereae | reverse complement strand
TAAACCGTTTTGGAAAATTCTGTTTTTATTCGAAAGGGTATACTTTCAGATTGGTCCCATATAAATTTTACCAAAATCGGTTCAGTAGTTTGGTTTTGAAGTCGTTTTTTTTGTCACTCGTGACGCTTGTCGTCTTATCTATATTCAGAGTTCAGATATTTCTCATAGCCAGTGAATCTTGGCTATAATTGGGAGACAAATATCGATCCAGTCGCTTCAACAAATATTTACTATCCATTAGAATAAGAATTAGAATTAGGATAAGAATCTTGGATTGCCTTTTGAGGTACAGGATCCTGTCGCAAAAAGGAATTTCCATATTATACCTTTAATGCGGTATGAAATTTGCCAAAATTAGACATTAACTATTGATCGCTTAAATATATTTATTATTTAAATATTCACTGACTCGAAATTGAGTTCTCACTAGTGATACTAAAAACTGTCAACTCAACACTTCTAGTTTCCAGTAAAACTAAAAAATTTGTTATTTGAAGTTGTAAGAATCAGAGAATGTCTCACAATCATTTCAAAATTGTGAGAAGTGGGTACTTTGAATGAATTTTTTGTTGAGGATGAATTAATTTGCTGGAAAGGATTCTGAGCTCATTTCATGCTGGTTGTAGATACAAACACACGGTGAGATGACAATTTCCGCGAATATCAATTTCGCTAGTCTTTTGTGAATATAGTATATATTCTGAGTAAGTAAATGGTAATAAAAAGTCTGACGTTGAATCCGCATACGGAGAGAGATACGTAACCGTGTCTACGATCTACATTCTACATTTTGCAAGAGGTTGAGTGAACCGGGGAAACAAATAGGCGCTCTACTTCTTCTTATACATGGCAAGAGACAAACTAGATGAACGAGATGAATCTCATCCACAGGAGCACCTACTGTTTTAATAAAAGGTAAAACGGCTCCCGCGAACCACTCCTACGTCAATAAACTAGAATCCGTGGGAAATTGGAGATACTTATATTAATACCTATATACTCATATTCCCAGAACACGATCACATTAAGACACCGTGAAAAATATATGTCACTAGAATTTTCAACATGAGAAGAAAATTCGAGCTCCTTTTGTCTACAAAAAGTTTGGAAAAGTAACTCAAAAACGTTACAAATTCAAAGATTTCATAAAGTTTTCACTAATTATGGATAAATCAGAGAATAATGATTGATTGATACTTTTGAAAAATCGTAGGAACTCAATTGAAATTGTGCAAATGACTTTTGATTGAATTCCTATGTGACAACTTGGAGTTTCTTTCGTGGGACGTCGTGCAGGTACTGTTATAAACTTGTTGAAATGAGTAATAAATTGAAACCTGCATGCAGCATTATTATCGAATAGTCGAGTGTAAAGGCAAGGGTATTTATTTTATAGACAGAACACGACTATCTCGAATAACGTGCGTTAATAACTTACAGTGAATATAATTTGTCGACGAAAGTTGCGAGGTCCGAGCTAATTCATTACTCATAATGTCCAACAAATTATGTCCTCGTCTATCTGCCCACTCCTGTGTGAACACGTTCCGAAAGTCGTGTGTATGTGATATTTTTATTATGCAGCTACAGGTCGTTAAAAAAAGAAAAAAGAAGGAGAAAAATGAAAAAAGAAAAAAGAAAAAAGGCGACGTTGCGGTTCAAACGGTCTATAAAATCCTTATATACCGTTTTTGAAATTGACCTCTACACGAAGATCGTGTGATTAAAAAATGTGAGAGCCGCGGTTGGCACCCCAAGTCCAAGTTTCGTGGTCATCGAATAACGGAGGACGTCGTACATACCGCGGTATTGCATGCATTATTCAGAACGTCCAACCTCTCACCACATTGCAGTTTCTGCCGACGCATATACAACTGTTCGAGAGAGAAATCTGTAGTATTTCATGTATTTACATACATCGGGGTAAGTATCCTCACGTAACAAGCCTACGACTACGATATTTTCGCTGAATAAATGAAACCCAACAGTACTCTGGTCAGGCTCTGGTCAGGCTCTGGTCAATATTCTGATTCTCATCGATTATTTATTCATCATTTTCCACCAATCGAATTTATCCGAGTAGTAAACAGACAAAAACCGGAAAAATTTATAAATGAACACCTTTTATTCTTTCATCCCTCGAAGCTCCGAATCCTCAAGTTCAACACCGTACCAACCAACTTTTTCACGGAATTACTATACCTTAAGATTTTTGCTAAATTTTTGCGAAACGATATTCAAAATTAAAAAATTTATTAATTTTTTAGTAGCAAAACCACAAATGTACAGTTTTATCAAAGGCAGCTTATTTTTAAATGTCGCACAAAAGTTGGTTCGGGTCAAATTGACCCGGTGTGACTATCAGGGGTGGAAATAGATGAACATTTGTCTGTGGTCAGATGTTCGAATCTTGTAACAAAAATGAAGAGGTTACCGCAGCGTGTTTGATTAATGAAACGTGTGCTTTTGATAAAGAAAAAAAAAGAAACAACAACGGGGATGAGTTCTTTGGCGTTGAGCCGAAAGAGGGCGTACAAAGTCAGACAGATAGAAATATAGACGGGGCAACGAGATGGAGAAACACAGTCGGCAATCTCTTACGGATGAGTTTGCTCGTGGAAAGAGGTTCTGCCGATCACTCTGAATAATAAAACACGAAGCATCCTCGTCCGCGTCATCGCGTCACCAGGAAGTTTAAGGCGCGAAGATGACATGCGACGCCCGCAAAAGGGGAACCACCCCAGTAATCAAAACAACGACCAAAAGATATTCAGAGCTTTTTTTTTATCATCGTTCTCGCCCTCGCGGATGGGGTTTATGCTGTTTTTCTTCGAGGATGGGGAGGAAGCATTCCTCAAAACCCAAGTCCAGATAATCCTTATTGACGTTAGGGCGTAAACCGATCCCTAATCCTCGCTCCAGGACTTTCTAATCCTCTTTTTATCCGGCGGCGTCTCCCCCTGTGCAGGTTGGTGCGCTGGTGGAAAATCACGCAATTAATAGATCAGGGGATGATTCTGCGTAAATGCAACGTTCGGTGACTGGTCGTTAATTTTCTTTCGGGGTGTAAGCTGCGGACGTTTGACGAGCTTTTGGTCGAAGCTCAACGATCGATCATTGGATTTCTTTGATTGGGGGAGAAAGCAATGAAATTTCGATTTTTCTCTCAGTGGTTGAGCTTTCTGTCTGATTTCTACTCCAGTTGAGGAGAATTCGCGGTTTCAACGCAATTCAATTTGACAGAGTACGTATAGTACGTAGGTGGTTGGCCCGTATGAAAACAATCAGACAAAAGGTCACTGGGAAATTCTATTCCATAGCAAAGCTCAAGCACGATTCCCCGCTGCTCGGTTCGCGAGGTAATTTATTGACTAATTGAATATTTAATCAGTTTATACAGATTGGAAAGCTTCTCTGGCAATCTCACTTATCAATGGACGGATAAAGAATAAACTTCACTGGGACAAGTTTTCCAAAAGTTTGAAATTTTTCTACTTTCAATGAACATAAAAGCACTAAATTCGATCAATGGATGAATAAAAGATGAGTCATACGATAACTCATTTTCATCGTCTTCTTTTGTATCGAGGAATAATTTTGCAAATCAAGCGAAAAAGCTTTCGGTTCTTTGGAAGAGCGACGCGGTGCAGAACTTCACTTAAATTTCATTGCAGACTTGGATGTGTCCAATTGAAACGTGGAGTGAAAATTTCCCTTCAGAATAAACAGAGCGAAGCTCTTGCAAATTTCGGAATAATAATTCCATCAGACGCTTCTGCGAGTGTTTGAAAGGGACCGCAGTCCTTCCTTTGGGCAGCGTTGACCAATCCAGCGAGTAACCTCAAATAAAAGAGTCCAAAGAGAGAATTTTAACGGTAGGGTGAATTCTCAGCTCGTATATGCGGTTTTTTTAATACCATTTTTTATTTTCATTTAATCTGAAAAAAATTTCATTCGCGCTCCTCCTACATTCGTATATAAACACTCTTTTTTGCAACGTTCTTTTTTTCTACCTTCGGAGAAACGAATGTGAGGGAATAAATATTCTCTCGAATATGATATATTCTCAAAGCAATTTTAATACACCGTCTGCAAAATATTTGATTAACGTTGCAAAATGAATCAGATGCAGATTTTCTTTATTGAAAGCTTTTCATCAGTCGGTAGCTACGCGAAGAAAGCACTTCACAATATCCGGCGAAGTACGCTTCTCTTTTATCTTGGAAAATATCTTCGTGTGCAGTTTAAATAGCAACAAGATTAAATCAACTACGAAACTGTTGTATTGTTCCATTCTGGAAATGAATTAAAAAGAAAAACAACGGGTATAGACACCTTTTTTCGGTAAGGTCTCACGACCATGTACGAAACAACATAATCCACCAGGTGGAATGAAGCCGGAGAGTCGCTATTGATGACCGAGAAAAAAAACGAGGCTCGAAACAAAAACAGAAATTAAGTTTAAAATGAGAATAACAAAAGAAGAAAGAAAAGAGGGACATAAAATACTCGAAGCAATTTACAAAAACAACGAAACAAGAAGAACCACTTCGGTTGTCACGAGACAAAAGAAAACCAGACAATGGTTTTAATACCGAGACACTACGTGGGATAAGAAAATTATTGAGGTTTCCTCGGATCTGGGGAAAATCTTAATTTAAAAAATTGAACGATAGAAAGTCTGGACGCTTTCAAGATCTGACATTCGACCCCGGCGCTCGTGTGTACCACTGGCCAACTCTCACGAAGGTAAAGATAAGTTTGTTCAGAGTCACTCAAGCTGTTTGACTTGTTGAAAAGTTTGCTCAGCATAATATTGGTTCGTTCAGTTTTATGGTCAGTTACAAGAGGATTGGTTATTTCCCTATTCACATACCTCGTTCGACGTATTCCTCATTAGTTATTCGTTATTGCACCATACACCTGTATGCGCAAAATGCTCATCGGTCGAGCGTTGGAACGAGCCAGCTATGAACTCACAAGAAAAATGACTGAAATTACTGTGAATAAGTAAACTGTGTTCCCACGGGATAACCAAGAACCGCGTCATACTTTCAGGAGTAAAAAATATTGAAAAAGTTTAACATTTCTGACTAGATGCAGCTACAGCTTTCTTAACCGGAAAGCCCTCAAGCTCTGCATGTTTCTCGACGTATTGTACAAGAAAAGATATGTGTTCGAGCACGATAAACTCGAGTACCGAGGGAATATTTTACACCAGCGGTTATCGACGATCCTTCGACAAGAAAAACAACCGAAGGCATCGATGGAACGAGGGCCTCAATAAAAAAATTTACTTTCTGTAATATTAACGTGGTATGTAAAGATCGGTCGTACATATATCGATTCAGCTGATCTTTGGAAGAAAAGGTTTAACCCGGACTCATGCCCTTGTTCCATCCATGCAGAACAATATTAAATCTTCCCTGTAGTGTAGAAATTTTACCAGTTCCGAAATCAGGATCGCAATATTTGCCATGGCTTTAATTGGGCTCTCATGAAGCAAAATTATTCGGCCACGATTCAATTGGTCAAACTTCCTGAACGGGAACATGATATCATTGGCACAATGGCAATACAGTTTTTCCTAAAACACTGTAACTTCCCATGCAGAGAATTTCTTCAGGATGTCCTACAAAGGCTGTGGTCGTGGCCTGAAAAGGCTTCCTCACTACGACCCAACTGGGGACTCATCCGGTTTCAAATTACAGATGCCATAACTTCCTAATTCAAAATGTAGGTTAGACCGATTGACTGGAGCCTCCCAGGATTTCTTGTGGTTTAGCACATGGTTTCTTATGGTTTGTCGTACCAAACGACACATGCTTCATCAGGGCCTTATTTGTTGGAATATATTATAGTTAGATAAATCTATATTCTTTATATAATCAAAGCTTCGGCTAACTACTTGATGATAACTGTATAGTTCATGGATATGAACTTCCGTTTCTTTGTTTCCCACTGACTGTAACTTGTTCTCTCTAGTTCCGCCATCAGCGATGTTTGCACGCTGTGTCATGGACAATGAATAGTTCAAAGTAAATCGACCTGCATCGCCCTGTTTATTATTCCGCCCGATCCCAAAACCAACAGGTTATGGGCCCAGGAGTTTTTCGCGCTGTGCGGATATAATATTTATGGGACAATTGTGTTCGCGTTCGACGAATTAAAAGGTTACTCGTTTCGAGGTTATGTTACCTCATGGTATGAACTTTTCCGCGTGTCTGACTCGTGTTTTGTAAAGTACAATAATCGGTCTGAAAAATGTGTACCGCGGATAACACAACCACTACTAACACAGTGACTACAACTGCGTCAGTAATAATGGGTGGTAGTGGACATACGTTCGAGAAACTGGAAGGAACTGCAAACTACAACAATTGGAAATTTACGATGCGGATGTCGTTGATCATAGATGGTCTATGGAATTGCGTATTGGGAACAGACACTGATGCGAATCGCGATCAGAGAGCATTGGCAAAGATTTGTCTGTCTGTTCAACCAACGTGTTACCCCCACGTCAGAGAAGCTGACACAGCTAAATTAGCTTGGGATAACCTACAAACTGCGTTCGAAGACAAAGGTTTATGTCGTCGACTAAGTCTCATGCGACGACTGCTCCGGACGAGGTATGAAGACTTCACATCGATGGGAGATTATGTCAGCGGGTTAGTGTCATTAGCTCAACAACTAGCCGACATCGGACACAAGATAAATGATGAAGAAATCGCTGTACTGTTATTGGGTGGATTGCCCACCGAATTTGAGCCATTAGTCATGGGTATAGAAGCAACACACACAACGCTCTCGAGCGAAATGGTCAAATCCAGGTTACTACAGGAAGATTATCGACGAAGTGACACTGCTTCGAATGAAATGAGCGAGACTGCCCTTGCCGCGAAGCACTCTTCGAAGAACACTCATCGTAAGAAGACTGTGATTTGTCACCACTGCAGAAAACCCGGCCATATCAGGCCGAAATGCCCTGAACTCAAAAAGGAGAAGAAGACTGATGAAACTGATGCTCAACAGAAGTCTACGACGTCTAAGAAGTCTGGATCTCTTTTGTTGACGACCGCCCTGAGCACTGCTACGTTCAACAACAGCGACTGGATAGTCGATTCTGGTTGTACAACGCATATGAGTATGCGCAAGGACTGGTTCGTTAATTATTCCAATAAAGACTCTAAAGAAATCACTGTCGCCAATAATCAAAAATTAACAAGTAATGGTGTAGGTGAAGTGAAAGTTAACCTAAAAGGTGACGTTGAAAAGACAATAACAGATGTGATATATGTGCCTGACATTGCCGCGAACTTGTTGTCTGTGAGCAAAATGACTGAAAAAGACTTAATAGTTGTGTTTGACAAAAACAAGTGTCGTATTTATGACAAGACTGATTACAAGGTGAAAGGAAGCTGCAAAGTTTCAGCGTCCAACGTCGACGGTGTCTATAGATTGGATCAATCCGTGGAGCCATCTCCTCAGACGCGAGAAGTTGCTGCGACAACTTTTGAAAATAGGGCTACCGAGGGAACCCAGGAATTCGCAGCCTTGTCGGTGACCAAGGTATCGAGGGAGATTTGGCATAAACGGCTGGGACATCTCAGCCAGGCAGGCATGGATATGCTGAAGAATGGACTCGCCGACGGTATAAGTTTCAATGATGATGAACAGGTAAAGCATTGCATTCCATGTATTAAGGGGAAGCAAGCAAGGAAGTCATTTCCTAAAGGTAAAGCTAAAAGAGCGCAGAATATATTGGAACTGATACACTCTGATGTGTGCGGACCTATGTCTGTGAAATCGTGGAGTGGGAAGCGTTATTTACTCACTTTCACTGATGATTTCTCAAGAAAAAGCTTTAGCTATCTACTCAAGTCAAAAGCAGAGACATTGAGTGCGTTCATTGAATTCAAGAAACTTGTAGAGAATCAGACTGACTTGAAAGTAAAAAGACTGAGGACTGATAATGGACGTGAATATTGTAATAAAGCTTTCAATCGTTTTCTGAGGAAACATGGAATTATACATGAGACAACTGTACCTTACAACCCCGAGCAAAACGGAGTTGCAGAGAGATTGAACAGGACCATAATAGAGAAAGCCAGATCGATGCTGGAGGACTCTGGACTGGAGAGGCGCTACTGGGGAGAGGCGGTGACGACTGCCACATACCTCAAGAATCGAAGCCCGACGGTTGCAGTTTCCGGAGCCACACCTGAAGAAATCTGGACCGGCTCTAAGGTCGACGTGAGTGATCTGCGGGTATTTGGGTGCAAAGCCTATGCACACATACCAGCTGAATGCAGAAAGAAACTCGACAGTAAATCTCAAGAGTACATAATGGTAGGGTATTGTGAACATACTAAAGGGTACAGGCTTGCTGATCCATCAGAACCTGGAAGAGTAATAAAAGCGCGTAGCGTAATATTCATCGAAGATTCCTCAAACGATAATAACGTTGATCTTGCCCAAGAAATTGAGAAATTGTACTCAAATCATGAACAAATGGTGAACGAAATTCCAGCACCTGTTGTTCAAGGAGAAGCTGCGGAAGAAGATGACGATAATGGAGCTGAAGATGACGGTGAACGTTCAGGGGAAGGATCAGACCCCGAGAGCTCGTTCGATGAGAACGAAGGTTCCGTCGACACTTCAGAAAGCATGGTTACCGCAGAGGAAGACGGAGAAGAGGACGAGACTATAATTGAAGTACCTGACGAACCGGAAGTGCCTGAAAGAATTTCCGATGTGAGAGTAACTCGTGAACGTCGTGCTCCAAAATGGTATGACGACTATGATATGTCGTATGTATCCTTGATTTCTAATCCAATTTGCGATGAACCTCAAAATTATCAAGAAGCCATATCATGTGCAAATGCAAGTTTTTGGAAACAAGCAATGATTACTGAATATAAGTCGTTGTTAGACAATAATGTTTGGGAATTAGTCGATAGACCTGTAGAACATAACGTTGTTAAAAGTAAATGGGTGTATAAAATCAAGAAGAACGCCTCTGGCGATTTTGAAAGATACAAAGCTCGACTGGTCGCTTGTGGTTACAGCCAAAAATATGGCATTCACTTTAATGAAACGTTTGCACCAGTTGTGAGACACTCGACAATCAGACTTTTATTCGCTATTGGTAATCAAACTGACATGGACATGGAACATTTAGACGTGACTACAGCATTTCTAAATGGTGAACTTGACGAACAGATTTTTATGGAACAACCTAGTGGGTTTAATGATCAAAATTCTGATAAAGTTTGTTTGCTGAAGAAAAGCATTTATGGGTTGAAGCAAGCTAGTCGAGTATGGAATCAAAAGATTCACACTGTATTGACAAGCATAAATTACGTTCAATCAAAATGTGAACCTTGCGTTTACATAAAGAGAAAGAAAGACACGCTAGTATTAGTAGCTTTGTACGTTGATGATTTCTTTATTTTCAGCAACTGTAAGAAAGAGAAAAAGAGATTAATTGATCTATTAAAAAGTAACTTTAATGTTAAGTGTTTGGGACCTATAACGGATTGTTTAGGTATGAAAGTAGTACGTAATGAGGAAAAAGGTACACTGAGTCTGAGTCAAAGTCGATACGTAGAAAACTTACTTGCTCGGTTTGGTATGACGGAGGCAAAACCTGTTGCGACGCCGATGGCATCGAACACAAAGTTGGAAAAGGCGACGACAAGCGACTCACAGTACCCATATCAGCAATTGATAGGTGGATTGTTATATTTGGCTGTATGTACACGACCAGATATCGCATACGTTTCCAGTTTGCTGAGTCAATTCAATACTTGTTACGATGATACACATTGGATAGCAGCAAAAAGAGTGCTCAGGTACTTAGTTGGTACTAAAGACTTGGCACTTGTCTATGAAAAAGATGGGAAAGCTATTGAAGCCTTCGTAGATGCAGATTGGGCGGGAGATGTGACTGACAGAAGGTCATATACAGGATTAGTCACAAAACTTGGAAACGCTGCGATAAGCTGGGAGTCTAGAAAACAAAAGACTGTAGCGTTATCAAGCGCTGAGGCAGAATATTTAGGTTTAAGTGATGTAACAAAGGAAGCTTGTTTCCTTCGTAATTTACTAGGAGAAATTTTTGGTGAAAAGAAAAGAATCACTGTGTACAATGATAGTTTAAGTGCGAAAGGCATTGCAGAAGATACTAAGAATCATAGACGCACTAAGCATATCGATGTACGACATCATTTTGTACGAGACGCGATCGAATGTAATATTATTGCGATCGAACACAAGCCAACAGATCAGATGGTAGCGGATGCCCTGACTAAGGCTTTGTCTAGCAATAAGCATAATCATTATGTCAAAGAATTAGGATTGAAATCTGTGTAATGTTTATACCAAAGAACGCTTTGATTAAGGGGAAGTGTTGGAATATATTATAGTTAGATAAATCTATATTCTTTATATAATCAAAGCTTCGGCTAACTACTTGATGATAACTGTATAGTTCATGGATATGAACTTCCGTTTCTTTGTTTCCCACTGACTGTAACTTGTTCTCTCTAGTTCCGCCATCAGCGATGTTTGCACGCTGTGTCATGGACAATGAATAGTTCAAAGTAAATCGACCTGCATCGCCCTGTTTATTATTCCGCCCGATCCCAAAACCAACATTATTAGATATCGAGGTGGTACTACTGTTATAGACATTGTGATCGACTGTCCCCTAGCCTCTGTGATTTCTCAGTCAGGATAAGGAACCTAGGAAAGACTGTACTTTGGCAGCACTATCGAGATACCACTTTGGCACCTCAACGACATTGGCTGAAGAGGTTAGGCTAGTACTGTGGCATTGGCATTGGGCCAGTCCCAACCTGTACGATGTCCTTGGGAGTCCCGTACTTTTTTTTCAAGAAAAAATGTGCAGGGGGTAACTATTTCATATTGTTGATGGGCATGATATGTTGCGATGGGCGTTATCCAAATCTTCTGAAGGCCTTACCGAAAATAGTGGACACGCGTTCTCGTATGAATTTCATGATTATTAAAATGTCCCGTTTTCGGTTGTCCGTCCCGGATGATTCGAGGCTTTTCAGAACCTCTGTTTTCATTTGCCAGGGATTATTTGGCCCCCTTTGGAAGTAGAGTAGGCGGTACTCCCAGTGCTGGCACGTGTTTGCTTTGTGGGTTTTAACAAGCCCGGAGGACGCGGAGTGTCCAGATAATTCTCGAACGTAAAGCCACATCAACGTTAAGCCATCCCCCTATGCGTCTCCTTCCATTTTTCTACTTTTTCTGTTGTTCTTTTTACCTTCTGCTTCTCCTTTTTTTTCTGTTATATTATCACCAGGCGTAAAAAGAACCCCGACGAGTTACGAGGGGGGGGGAAGAAAAATACAAGAAACACTAGACCAAGAGTCACGGCTAAAACAACAACCCCAGAGCAAATATCTCAGGATTCATAATCGCTGCATCCGCACATGTGGATGAATTTTTAGCAATGTCCTCTCGACCATCGAGTTTGAATAGTTGAGGAATTACAGTTTTCAGTATTGCAGGAGGCGACATTCTTCACCCTTTTCCTCGTGAACATCCAATTTAATACAGAGTTCCTGATCCTGTTCACACCAAGATCCTTGGATTTCACACCACATCAGAAGAAAAGCTTTCTTTCTTAGATCTTCGAGCTGTAATCCCGGAGGTGGAGGTCACCGATTTGTGGTTGCCGCGGTCACAGTAACCTTCCTCACACAAGAATCCCGACGAGATTGAGAAAAGGGGCTTGTATCGATTGGCATTTCGTAAAGCTGTAATTTCCTGTTCGAAACACTCGAGGAAGTGGCAAATACAATATTTCCTGATCGAATCAGCGTCAAAAACGTCCACGAAGACGTATATTTCTACAATCCTGCTGAATCTTCTCGCAAAATGTCATCTGTTCAAACAAACGAACCACTGAATTAGCGAACCGATGAAAAATCTCCCTACCACCACCATTCATCCCTTCAGAATATCAGCGTAAGGGTCTCTAAAAGAATTAAAGAAACTCGTATGCTCGTATAACAAAGTAAATCCTTATTCTGATCCAGAGGGCAAACGAGGCGAACGATCTAAAAATCCCGCAAACAATTCGGCTCCGGGAAAAGAAGGTCAGGCAGGGAGTGCAGGCACTCGTTACGTGGGGATTTGGCAGGAACCGACCCCAACCCCTTTTTCCTCTTTCTCTCTCTCTTTCGATCCGTGAATATGTATCCCGAAGCGACCCTGCAACCCCGACTCTTTTGGGGACAGAGCGAGTCCTTCGTTAAGAGACGTCACGTGGACACCTGGTGCTCGATTACGTCGACGGAAGGAACACATGAGATCGCGTAAAGCCCCGCGAACTACGCGACTATGACGCGATGACGGATGGGTCCAACGTGCGAACTAGTATCTATGTATTTATTTAACCGATCCGGGTACCGAGACTGAGACAGATTGATCACTACCTAGCATGAATACAAGGGTTGCGAGAGGGGAGGACTGCTGATACCGTCGCGGCGTCGCATCGCAATCCATCCCATTTAACCACCCATAAGAGTTCCCAAATGCTTTTTGTGCTGCGTTTCTTGGAGCAATTTTGTAGAGATCAATATTTTTTTAGAGGAATTTTTAAACGACTTGGATGACTTTGAGCTCGAAATGATAAAAAATTAGAATGAAGAGAAACTTGCGAAGAGCGAGATTATGGCTTGAACTGTCTAATTCTCAATCTTCCCCCGAGAGACAAGCTCTAGAAAAACAGGTTTCTGAAAATTCTCTGAAAGGATGGAAAGAAGTAACCTTAACGAACGATTTTTTTTTCTTTTTTTATGAGATCTTCCACTTTATCTCTGGTAAACAAGTTGAAGATCGTGAAGTTTCAAAATTTGATTGCAAATACCAGTCAATTTATAATTTTTTGTTTTTCTACAAAGGAAAAACGAAAGAAATTTATCCATTGATTCAAAAATTGGATTATGACGTTGAAAGATCGTTTATTTATCAACCCCGCGCAACTTTTTGAGACAACTATTTTTCACAAGTCTGTATTTTAGCGAAAAATGGAAATTACAGTGAGCATATTGGGATTGAGTCAAACATCGTTGCTATTGAAATCTATCATCATTGCGATTCCAAGAAATTCACAATGATTTACAGGGAGTAATCAAGATTCGCTCGACATTCAGAATTTTGTTGCTGCAATTCTTGACAAATTTCTCGGTAATTCCTTGAGCGAATATTCCTTCGGCACTCGAATTACAATTATTATGCTAAAATTGAACTGATCAACTGAATTCGTGTGTATTTTCTGCAAACTTCGTTCTTCAAACTTTGATCACTCATAAAACGTGATCAAATAATCGTAGATCATTTGCTGAAAATCGATTCCAAAGCCGAGAGTTTGGACCCAATTCCAACTGTCTGAAAGCTCATTTCTCGATTCCAGAGCCAACTTCGGACTGTTCAGTCGCTATTATTTCACCCTGTACGAGGCTCAGTGGTCACTGAACAAATAAAAAATGGATACAGCTGAAAGCTGTTTGATATTCCACAAGTGACACCACGCTCCCGGGGACAGTGATACACTCGTATCTTCGAGTAGGTACGTTGAATGTAATTTTTCTTTTTTAATTACGATGCAATTTCCTCGGAGTAATTCTTCCGCTTTGAAACACCATTAGAGGGTTTATTTCTCGACGGGTTGTATAGCGCACGTACCCATCGACACGATATTATAAACTAGCGGCTATGCAACTTCGTCGGTGTAAACGAGTAGGCGTCGATGGCGCGAAGCAATCATGTCCTTGAACGTTCTGACTGGCGGCTCAACGCACTTCGAGGTGCTCTTCGCTATTTGTTTGATCCGGGAAGATTAAAGGGATTTTGCCACGAGCCGAGAACGCGAACACTCCCCCCTCCCTCCCCCCTTCACCCCCTTCTCTCTTATTACGCGTCTTCTGTCTAGTCGCAATTTCCAGAATCGACCAGAAACAAAAAAGAAACAAAACAAAAAAAATTGTTCCGTTTGTTTCGCGCGGTTCTACGCCACTTTGCAAAAGTCCCAAGTGTGCGAGGAGAAAAAAAAAAACTAAACGTGTGGGAAAAGAAACAGCAATAATTGAAGTGCTTTTTCCATGCAGAGGAAAAAATTGTGAAATCCGATTCCGTTATACACGTGTAGCGTGTTCTACGGAATTTGTTCTAGATGAAAAAAAAAAACGGATGCCATACCATCCAATCCGATTTGATAAATTCCAGAAAATGGACGAGTCACCGAGACCCGATCGACGGGACAACGAGCGAGCAAGAACTATAATAGATTGTCGAGGGACCCGTAATCGAATACGGGTTAGGGTTAAAATCCATCAAGTTGTCCTGCGCTCGGTATCTTTGATAGAGCTTTCGCTACGTTGCTCAACTTTATTCACTATTACTACTAAAATACTTCCAAACGTATCAAAATTATTATGTTGAGTTGAAAAATTCGATTTGTTTTTTTAGAAGTTTGATAAACGAGGAATTTACAAATTCATTTAATTAAAAACTCGTGAATTTTTCACTTAAATCAATTAATTTACTGAAAAATCCACTTCGATTTTTGTTGGTTTTCCGATGAATGACTGAATGAATTGTAAATTCTTCCCAGCAATTTTTCAATCGAACCACAATTTTCCAGACACGTGAGATGATTGAAAAAATAGCTAGAAAAAAATTTGCGAGTAGAATTTTTTTTCAGTCATTCATTGGGAACGAAAAAAAATTGACTTTTTTTCACAACACAAAAAAATTGTGCAGTCTCCCCCCTTGTCATAAAATTATTTTAAGGTATTCAAAAGTTTTATGGGAAGTAAGCGAAGTCTGAATTAAAATTCATTGAATACGTTAAAGCTCTTTGAATTTACGATTCTAATTCGCGATACTTTACAACCGTCGGTTCATTTCAGAAATAATTTGTACCGTGAAAAAATACAGCTGCAGAGGTATTTCGTTTTTTACAGCTTCGGAATAAGGGTCAGAGGTGGGTAAAAGAGACAAAAAGTAAGAGGAAAAAGAAAAGGTAGAATGATATTTTATTTGTTATTTCTTTTTTTTTTTGCTTTTACTGTTCTGCTGTTTTACCTCTTCAATTTTCCCGTGACCTCGTCGAGACCGCGAGAACCCAAGGAGTAAAGCCCAGGACGCGTTTTTTTTTTTGTTGTTGCTTAAACCCTGAGGTTGGGCCCCTTCGGATCGTTCGACATTTAGACACGTTAATTGCTTTCTCGTGGCTTTTCTTACCCGCAAAAAAGGAGAACTCCGTTTTTTTTTCGTATAATTCAGAGCGGAAGATCCACAACAAACCGCGAAAGGGCCGCGGAGAAAAGTTTCCCTTGCGATTTATAGCGGGCCATGTCCCATTGCTCGCCTTCCGTTTACCCAGCTTTTCGGATTTCCTGTTTAGCACGATTATAAAAACCGAGGAAATTCTTACTTCATCTTCAAAATACAATAACTTCGCGATGAATAGAGGAAATGCAAATCGGCAAACAGGGTTTTAAATTACACAAGTTGAGCTTTATTTGAACGAAAAAACAAAATCGAATTTATCTTCAAATTTTTGGCTTCCAGATGCCATGACGGAAGTAGAGCTTGCGAAGTTCGCCAATAGAAACGATTGTAACAAAATTGAACTTGATATCAAATTAAATTTTTCAGTAATTTTCAGACGTTTTTTTAATAGGTTAAAGTCTACCGACACCCAAGTTTGAAATTAACGTCATCAAATTCGAACTTTGATTTGTCTTGAAGTGTCTCGCACTAATCCTGGTGTTACGTCAATTTTATTTGCAAAAATTGAATATTAATCTCCTCAGCGCACGAAAAAGTGATGAGTTTAAAAAAAAAAAAAAAAATTGAAAAGGACTCAGTAGCCGTTAGTTTTCAAATTATTTGCTTGCTTCTCGTTCCTTTTTTTTCATAGTGGCTTCCATTGGAGTCAAATCAGTCTATTTTCTGATCTCGGCCCTATGGATTTGATTGAAAAAAACCTGACATCCTATTAGTAATTAAGTTTCTTATTAGTTAATTTCAAAGTTTTTTCCTTAACTTTTTTTTTGTTAACACTTTGGTTTATGCAATAAAGAGTTTTTTCTGATGTGATCCACTCGACCAGATCCAGATTTCCTTCTATTCAAATTTTCAGATCCATTGTCGTCTGTCTTTTGCCTAATGATCACAATTTTCAAAATAACTTGGGCATATTTCATTTTCTTTTTTCCTAAAACAAAGCTCAAATTGTGTGCTTCGAAATCCTGTTTGATTTCGGGTTTTCTTCATTCTCTTTCAAAGTTATCGAAATTTTGAAAGTTAGTCACGCATTTTCTTACCACCTTAAGGATGCATAGGCTATACAATCTCAACCAAAAGTGAGTCTCGTCGTCAATATTG
>JAFFZH010015771.1:10293-52128 GCA_018420115.1 Euura saliciscinereae | reverse complement strand
CAATATTGACGACGAGACTCACTTTTGGTTGAGATTGTATAGCCTATACATCCTTAATGATGAATAATTATAAAATTGTAATTGATTTCGCGAGCAGCAGAAAGTTTCGCATGGAATTTAATATCCAGTCTTTAAATATAAGCTAGTATAGAAGTTGTAACACCTCGTTATTTCACGTTGAACCTGCACTTCAATCGCAATACGAAATCGCGAGGGACTGGAGGTCGCAAGTAATGCTAGTTATATTATAACGAGTAGATATAATATTCTCGAGCAGGGAAAACTGCGACTCCGTCTAGAATTATTACCGCACAATAATATTCAACCGTAATTCCTGCCATACTTTATTCTCGTAAATAATTTCACCACTATAATTTTAATACACAGCTAGGAGCTGAAAATCAGACGTTGAGAAATATGCGGTGAAATATAGAAACGTGTAAAAAAAAAAATTAACGAAAGGATCTACCCAACCGGAATGAAACAGTTACGCTGTAACGACGCGACTCTCGCATCCTCAAACAGCAAAAAAAAAAAAAAAAAACTCACCTGAAACACACTATTCGAGAGAAAATCAAGGATTACCGAGTCCCATTAAAATCCGAGAAAAATAATTTTCTTCTTCTTCTCTCTCTTCCTTACTACTCGACTTTTTTTTTAATAAGAGACCACACTAAAAATTCTGAGCACTAGATTGTTCATAGTATCGCTTCGACTGAACAGTGTGAAAAATAAGTGAACGAAAAAAATTGTCCGCTCAAATAGCTCGCAATTTTGAACTAAAGCTCGTTGAAAAACTAGTAGACATCAAATTTCAGCCAATTATCTCTAATATTGTCGAATGTCTGTGGCAAAAAACGTGATTTTTATCTGGTAATTCAATTTCCACAGCTTTTGTAACCCTCTTATAGAAATTTTTACTCAAATTATCATACAGTTAATGACGACGACCGAATTAAGCTTCGAAAACTTCCCAAAGATTAAATTTTGTTGCTTTTTTTTAAATTAAAAATGGTATAGTTTCGTAACAATTTGAATGTATGACCTAAAAACCTGATCAAATCAATTAAAGCTGGATGTTCATAATTATTGAGCTTATGATATGACGCTAATAATTGACTGTTGTGAATTTAAAATATGAAAAATTAATTCAAATTTGCAAAATTTCTTGAATAAAAAAGACTAAATTTAATAGAAATGAGGGATTGTAGAAATTTTCCAATTTTTGTAAAAACTTTGGTTGTTGGAGATTTTTTTTATAGATCGTACATTGAACAATCTGGAATTCAGAATTTTTAGTATGATTCCCTCTAAACCCTGCAGGCTTTCAATGACAAGATATCTTCATTAAAAAAAAACTTGGAAATCTTGAATTATGATAATCTGTGCAAAATCTCTGTCTTTCACGATGATAAATCTTACTGCTAATTGACCAGATATTCGATTAGCGTTAATTACAGTAGGTAAGAGATAAATCGATAGCTCGTTAATTCCGTTGTAGGTGGTCGTGGTCGTGGTCGTGGTCATCAGTGGGAACAGGAGCAAGATATGAGGCTACTATACTTAGCTCAATTACTTCTAGAAGTGTTGACTAGCGATACCCACACCCACACCCACGGTTACGGTGCAATGATAAAGGGAAGATCGAGAGAAGGAGGGGAGTAAGATAAATGAAACTTACCAACACACGGATACAGGGAATATAAGAGATCCAGATGACCAGATAAATTGAATCTAAGCGAGCGACCACCGGTTTAATCAATGCTAACGATCCGTTTATTATGCCGAGGGTTGGGCCTGCTGCGTTTGCCGCCTTAGACTTGCGAGGGTCAGTTTTCTCTGTGATACCGAAATTGCGTTAAGCACCCGTTATTGGTTCCGATATAGCCGTACAGGGGGAACTCACGAACCCTACGATCCCAGACGCGTTAAGTTAACCAAACTTAAATGAAAATATGTGGGTGTTTGGCCTGAGATACGAAACGGAGTTAGAGAGAGATCGAAATTCTGAGCCTTGTGAAAAGTGATTAGAATTATTTGGTCACAGTTTTCCAGCCTTCTGACAAAAAACGAAAAACAGAAGAACTGCGAAGAATCACACGAAATTTTTAATTAAACAAAGAGAAAAGTGACGAGTTTTTTTCGCCCATTTTTTTTATCAGTCATCAAAAGAATTACGGTTTGATTAATTAAAAAATTGAGGATATGAGGAAAATGTCAGCTCAAGTTTCGACTAAAAATAACGAATTTCGAAATTTTTAATATCATTGACTGGAAAAAGTTATATCAAAGATTGAAATTTTTGATATTTCGAAGAATTATAATCGAAAGTTGTAGTTAAAATTGCGAATTCCGAAACGTTCAAGAATGAAAAAGAAAAAGTGGTGAGTAAAAATCGCGAAATTTTATATTTTTAATGATTAATGATAAACGTTATGATGAAAATCGGGAATTTTGAAGAATACATAATAAAAATTGTACTACGATGCACTAATTTTCAAATATCGAACAATTTGTCAATAACGCTCGTCATCAGCGTGATAATTAGTCACCAATTTTGAGTAATTTGCATTTTTTCCCCTGTGAAAGCAATATAACTATAACATAAATTTTCCAGTCTGAAAAACGAGAGAGAATGTGCTGGATAAAATTGGAGCAGACTGAAAATCAGGAGCTTAGCTTCAGCGTCGTTCTTCTATCGCACGCGTGCGCGTGACCGCGGGTGGATTCCCCCAGGAGCTGACGACGGGTGATTGAAAATTTACAGCGTCCCCGTCGCAAGATGAGTCCTGGAATGAAATCAGCGTGGGCAAGGGCAAGAGAGGGTCCCGTCCCGTTTGTGTCTCGGGCCATTAGGCGATATTAACCGATAGACTCTACGGCCATCGGGAAATTCGAAACCTTGGGAGAGTAGAATTAAAATTTCTGTTATCTCTCGTTGAAAACCTGCAACGTCCGATTGATAACAGCGCTTTAATTAATCTCGCTCATTACGGTCGAAAAGATTTGAGCTCATTTAAATTTTCAATCTGCGAGCTTGCAGAGGGTCACCTCGCACGCGACGATCGCAAGCACAGTGGAAAATTAATGCTTTACGACGGTGCATCGGAGTTATGCCGTGGCTCATTAAACACGCGTGCATATACGCGCGTGGTGCGTGTTGCGAAGCCATTTAAATTTACACCAACATTTTCGATAGCGAATTCCAGCCATTGACGACGGTTTCACGTGACAAAAACTCAAAGGCACGATATACATGTGAAATGATACATGGCGGTGGTCGTAGGACGGAGCTTATCGGATCATTGTGTCATTATGCCGGCTCAAAAGCAGCCCCGTAATAAACTAGACAGGCGGGTAGCTGCTCCTCTTCTAATTATCCACACACGTTGAAACACACGGTAAATATGTGACGTTGTATCTTCTCCGTGATGAATAATTAGGCACAGGTAATTATTGCACACAAAAATGATCGAGAGAAGCATTCGAGGTTGGAGCAGCTAGTTTATTTCGACCAATGGGATCATGATTTTTTATCATAGCTCACTGGTTACACAAATTAATTGAGCCTCTGTTCGATAACTCGGTGTAATGAACTTTCAGCGTGTACGTGGAATCAGCCTGTGAAAATTATAATCGACTATTGATTATCTTTGGTATAAGCAATCAAACGCTTAATCCTCGAAAGCTTCATCCTCATTTTGTTTTTTCAAATATAATCTACCAGGTAGATATACCGCCAAGTTCAAAGTTGTGGTATAAAGTCTTTATCCCGCAACTTTGATGCGCAGTTGGAAGTGCGCATGTCAAAGTTGCGGAATAAAGTCTTTATACCGCAGGTTACCCCCTCTCTATACGCAGTTCGTGCGGAACTCAACTTGCGTCAAAGTGACTATTAATGCCTTTTCCGTAAAAAATATTGTATGGGGCGCACGCAGAAAGTAACTGTTCAGCAAGGTTATGTTTTTAGTACTCGCCGTTGCTTTACAAGTTGCCGAATAAACGAGTAAAAGTTACTTTCGGCGCATGCCACATAAATATCTATTCACCATCTAAATTTGCGTTTATAGCATTAAAACTAATTCTTGAATACCTCGAGCTCAATTTCAAGATTATTATCTCTTAATACACAGTTTTCTCTACAGTCTGAATCTCCGAGTTACAGACATCATTATAACGTTGGCTCCTTTTCCGTGGCTCGTTACGTTCGCACCATTCGCGAACTCGCCAACAGTCCCGTACAGGGGGTGGTAGCCTCCCGGGCGCCATGGCACGCACTCGAGGGTGGGCGATACGGTGATGGGGGGTGGTATAAAAGGGGGCAGTGGTGGATGAAGGGGGGTAGAAAAAGGAAGAGAGGTATTATGACCGCGAGTACGCGTGTTAGGTCAAACATAATAGGTTGTAATATTTTCACCCACGCGGAAGTCTGCAGGGTTGTAGAAGAGGTCTTGGAGTGTCACTGCAGAGGCTTGGTACGAATGAAAGAAAAAACCAGCCAAGAACCTCGGGAAAGAATTGGAAGCGTCTTTTTCCCTCGTTTTTCAACTTTTTCTTATGCCTTTTTTTCTTGTTTTTTAGTTTTTTATTATTCACTCCTTTCGTTTCGTTATTCATATTTTACAAGCTTCTTTTCACCCGGTGGTCGTAGAACTGAAGCGAAGAACGTCAAGCACTTGGTTTCACAATTTTCCTTTTCTCATTTTTTTTACCGGATTAAATTTTTTGGGGAAATTTAAACTGTAGAATTTTTTATTTCTCGTTCCACAGAGAAGGCGATGAACCACAGAGTTTTTTTTAATCAACCCTCCTGATCGAATTCGCACCCTAAATCCTCTGGAGGCGCGGTCGGGTCCCTGGCTATGGAAAATATTTTCTTAACGAGTATTCAATTTCATCTATCGGTTCGACGTCAGCTTCAACGAGCTAAGCCTATCAGAAATAACTTTCGTCGATAGGATATAGCGGTTAAGTGGATTTTTCTTGATTTTCCGGCGAAGCATTATCGACGTTTCAAAAATTGAACATTTTGCGACAGTGTGATAAAAATTCATTTTGGATTTCGATTCTTGCTCGCTGCAGCGACCTGAATAGGAAATTGACTCAACCCTCTTTTCCGCATTCCCTTATTGAAAGATCGAGGATCAGACGAGACGATGATTCTGTTGAAATTTCGCCGATGACGAAAGCTTCCCTTTTCTTTGACTCACCACTCGAGAAAAACTTGCCATTATTATTTATATATCGCGTTTGGTTAATGGCGAACAACGAATGGTAAATGGCCAAAGACGATTGGCAATTGTTTGGCTTTCTCGGTAAATGGCACATAAACGAAGCCCCAGGGGTTCCTGCTGACGGGGTCCCGGTTAACCAACCGGATGGAAGTATGATTTATCTGGTGGTAGCGGGAAAGGTGGAAAAACTTCCGACTAAAATCACGCGAAATGTACGCAGTCAGAAACCGAGAACGGTATCATGACAGTCGTTTCGACTGACGAATAATTAATACAAAAAAAGGGGGTAATGGGAGGAACTGAAATTCAGAAGATAATTCACCCCTTGGCTCAATTATTCATTCATTGAAAATCTTACGATTTTTGACGTCGTGGGAATTCTTGAATTGTATCAAACGCTAAATATTGCAACCAAAGACCACGGAATGCAAAAATCTGTTTTCTTTTTGACTGTTTTGACTTTTTTTTTCTTCATTCAATAATTCATTGGGAGCTTAACGTTCCTTTCTCGAGTTTTAGAAAATCCGAGAGACTCTGAAAGCTTACTGACTGATGAAAATTTCCTTCAGGATAGTCTGAGTCGTAGTTCGTTGGGCGTGAGCACTTATTTCTATTGGACGATAGTTTACGGAAAGTACCATACGTGGACAAGACCGCAGAAATATGATCTTGGAGGAGAATATAGTATCGTATAGGAGTCAGGGTCAGCAACCGCGAAAAAAGGAACTGCATCAGGGGTTACTTCGAAAGAAGAAGAAGAAGACGAAAAAAAAAAGTGAAAAAGATATTTATTCGAGGAGATAGAAAGCGAGAAGGAGATGTGGACAAAGAGTAAATTATCACCAAGTTTGTCCGTGGAGAAATATGACGCTTCTTCCTGAAAATACCGACTTTTTTCTCCTACCCCCGTCCATACCGTGGTTTATGCGGTCTCTATTTCCGCGGAGGGAGAAAAGCTCGTGTGACACGGACAAAGCTCGATTTGATTAATTGTAATCGCGACGGATGTGCGTCGACATTGACAAAACGGGTCATCGAGGTCCGAACGCGTCCTCGGAGCTTTTTGCTCCTTTCTTTGTATTCGATTAGAGTCAATTTTGTAACTTCTTCATCGGAGGATTGGATGCGTTCCGCCCCACGGATGCAACGATTTACAAACTCATGAAGAAATTCGTCCTCTCTAATTTTCACGGAACATTGCCCTCGGAGTAAGGAAACGAATTCGCCAATAAAGGCTCTGGCAGGATCCAAGAAACGGAATGAAACGAGAGGCTCAAGCGTCCGAGAGAGAAAGAGAGACGGAGGGAGAGAGTTGAGTATAGCAAAACTAAGTAGTGGGCAGTAACCTTAAATACTCGTTGGATTCGTTGAGGAAATTTACGGGCCACTTTATATCTCGTCAGAGGGGAAACCATCCGCGAGGAGGAGCCGCGCTGACTCACTAGGGAACCGATGAGCTTTCAACCATCACGGTACTTACCAAAGTGGCGATCATAAGGGCGTGGAAAAAATACCAAAAAAGAAATGAAACAAGGCAGCAATCTTCAGATAAAAGTTAAGCCTTATTCTACCCTCAATCACCCCAAGCCAAGTCAAGCTACCGCGAAGACAAACCCGCGAGAAGAGGCCAGAAAAGCAGACTTCATTTACGTTGAGATTTGAAACGAGAAGAGGTAGTTCGCTCTCTGCAATCGCAGATCACTTTTATCGAAGTCCAAATCGGTTTAAAAGTGCTTCAAATTCTTGCTCCCATAGCTTTACTCATTTCTTACGAATATCGTGAGAAAGTAGATGAAGATTTTCAATTAGTTTTTTTTCTTCATTTCCAAATCGCAATCGTTTAAAAAAAACACACACACACACTTGAAATCATTTAGAATCGGTTGAAATGACTGCAACCACTTTGGAATCGTTTTTAACCGCATGAAATCAATCAGGAATCGATAAAAATCACTTTTCAAGCAAATGTCACTTGGGAATCGCTGAAAATCGCCCCTTTAGTCGCATTAGATCACTTCAAATAGCATGAGTCGCTCGAAATAGCTTGAAATCGCTCATCAAAAGTACTCGGCTTGATTTCAGTGGCTTTTTATTTTCCTTTGACAAAGAAGATTGGAAGGTAATTCTGGGATTGAGAAGATTCGTCTAGAGATTTTTTTCTCAGAGTCAATGGGATCCAACCCAGCTTCTCGTTAGAAAAAATTCTTGAATCTTAGTGACGTGACGCGTCCTAAACTCTCCTGGATGAGAGAGGGATAAGAACAACAACTCTATTACTCCTAATGATACTCATATCGAACTAGAGACCAGAGCCTCTAGGTTCAGGCCCGTGCTCCGCAGTACCGAATATATACCATAAAACTTGGATATCAATCAGTCTTTACGACACCATAGACACTGTGGCCATGAAATACAGTTGAAAAAATCTTCCTCTGGTATTTTAACGACGTCATGGTACCAGCCACGGGATTCGGGCACGGGCCAGACCGATCGCTTGGATTAATTTACAGCTTCTTCTTTATGAGGGTATTTGATTTGTCAGGAATTTAATGAGGGCTTATATAGGGACCCGGTTTTTTCACCGTGTTCTTTAGCACCTCACATTTTTATTTCTATCTTTTGCTCATCGTCAATATCGATGAATTCCTATTTATATTATCCCCAAAATAGGAAAACTCATGTAATGACATTTACCGTCATTTGGGTGAACAATTTTTTTGTTCTTGTAAAAATTTCACCAGTTTTGTTGTGGGAAATTCAATTCTGCGGATTCGATTTGAAGTCTGTTATACGAATTAATTTTCAAAGAAAAATAACGAATGAGCGAAAGCGTTTGTCGTTAATATAGAATGAGGGTTGAAGATTTCTGGGGTAGATGCAGCGCGGGTGCGGTTCGATTAATCAAATTAAAAAATTATTAACTCAACGAAGGACCCGGGGAGTAATTAATTCGCAGATTAATGCGCGATTACTTGGCAAGAAAAATAAGTCCATAAATTAAGTCGTTGGCTTTTTCAGTCGCTCTCCCCGTATTTCACCGTCGCATCGTCCTATAACCGCGTCCGCGCCGGATCCCGTCGCCTTATTCCCTTCTTCTCACTCTCTGCAAACTACCCCCAGACCCCAATACCACCATCCCCTCAACAATCTTTCCCTTACGACGTCTGGGCTACACATAGAAGGATAAGTTATTGCTCACAGGACGCACTTTGCATTTCCTAAAACGATTACAATCTCGTACTATTTTACTACTTTTAGAACCGCATACATAAATCAGAAAAGTTTTTGCTACTGTTTTCTGTTCACTGTTTCAGAAAACTTGTAAAAGTATAACAATAAAAAAAAAGAAACGTAAGAATGGGGATAAAAATTCAGAGGCTAATTCCTATAGTCCTTGCAGTCTTCATATATAATCCGAATTCATGGTTTTTGGTATCGATTGTATTTTCACAATCATGAAATACTGTTTGAATTCTTTTCTTCTTTTTCATTTAGAGCCGATATAAGTTATCGCGGTGGATTGAGGATTCTGGTTGCGGATCTTGGCGCCTCGGGTGGTGCAGACTAGGTTAGGTACACGTAAATCGAAATTGCTGACTGTAGAACCAAGATTGAAAGACGTACATGGGACGTTTTTTTTCTCTTCTTTTTATGCGACACAAAGTAGCACTTTGCCAAATGATCCGAATCTTTTTAGGGTGGCAGCGTGCGAAAATCCCAACCCAAACGATTGAAATTCGCTTTTACTGTACCTAGTATCGAGACGAGCGAATGCACCCGAAATCAACCGAACTGAATCTCAGCCAAAATCGAACGAGCAACCATCGACATTAACGGAATCAAACTGGAATACTGCGAACCATTTTTGGCACCAAACCCACCCTCAATCACCAACGTTCATTTGTATTATACCTCCTATCCAGGTCAAGCTCTGAAGTCATCAGTGAGCTTACGATAATTTCGCATTGGGGTTTGAGTTTTGAATTTTTCGAACGATTGAGTCGCTCACAGTGACAAGATAATGGATAAAAATTTGTGATTTTTAGGAAAGCTTGAAGCTGTTGAGCTTTAAAACAAATTCGTCAAACTCGCTGGTGATGGATTAGTTATTTCTAAACTATTTTCACGATTATCATGCATGAGATATCTTTTCCTCACACAGGGGTCCAACGGACACTGTGGAAAGTTACTCTCTCGCTGCGACCCCAAGTCAAGCAAATCTGACTTGTAATTTATCTTAGCAACTAGACAACAAACAAATTACTGAAGTGGATGATTCAAACCAAAATTCGGTTTATAAATGAATGACATTTGTGTAGGGTTGATGCAAGAATGACTACCTGGACAAAAAACAAAGAGTAACACTCTCGATTTTTTTCACTCATGAAATGAATTGTAAATTATTTCGGAATGTAGAGCATAAAGCTCGAGCTATATATGTCTTACAATCAACATCAACTGTCTCAAAAATGAGGAAATTAAAAATCTCAAAATCTGACAAGATCCCTCAAAAGCTTCTTACTCTGATGAGCTGGTTAATCTTCTGTGAAGTTTTGCACCAACGTTAATTTTTCAGATCAATTTTAGTGATTGTTATTCAATACTTATGAAAATACTGAAGGAAATCAATATTATCTTCAGTGGAAGATTATCACTCGATATCTTAGGCATGATTAGGAAGGTCGAGCCAAAAAAGAACAAATCTTAGTGCTTGACTTTTCGATGACTCAACATCATCGTCTTCGAACCAGAAAAATATTGTACACAAATCCGCCCAGTCTTCAAGGAAATCAATTCTGTTATCAAATTAATGACCTGTTCGTCGACACAACATTTGTGATATTCGCATAAAATTTCATCAGGTTTTGGTTATAAACTTATAAAGTTTACATTTTTTTCCAAATACCATGAACAAATCTTCATATTTTTCCGTGATGTCGATTTCAAATCGTCAGTCGATTCTTTTTTCTCTGAATCGATGTCAAATTTGATATCGCGACGTGTCGGAGTCGATAACTGTGCTCAATTTTATGCGTCGCTGAAGTCTCGAGTACATTATCGAGTGTGCATCGGAGCTTGAAGTACAGTGGGATACTTATTTTTCGCGTTGCAAGACTACTACGTTTCCAGCTATAAATATTAAACTAAGACCATACCGAGCGAGATCATAACCTTAAGACCCCGGGGGTTGTACGAAAGAAGGATCATGTGGATTCTCCGCAGATATCTACCCCTCGTTTTATACACTCCACAATATGATATTTTTCTTATGCTCGTACTTTTATACAGCATCGTATAACGATCGTACCGTATGGTCCTCGGCTCGTGTGACTTAGACTCGGTTGGATCTTGCAAGGGTGCATAGGGTATATATTTAAATTGATTTTAAAAGCCTCCTTCCCTCCCTCCCTCGCATATTTCGAACCACACTCGCTATTTTTGCTTCGGGGTTGGCCGATTTACCCCGAGGCATTACGACCCTGGGTCGATTGTGACATTTGCCAGAGTTCTGCAGCAGGATTGAAAGTCGAAGAGTCGAGGAGTCGATCGGGGCACGACCCCTGGACCAGGAGCCTGAATGATCGTGTGTCCCGAAACTGTAGCAACACTTGAACCGAATTAGAGACCCCTCCGTATTTATACCGCATTAATCACATTTGGCACGTGGTATTTCAAAACACCCTGTAGGCATGGTACCTCCTAGTTCTGGAACCCCAAAAAGGTTCAACGATAAGGGGCCATGATCCTCTATCAAATTTAATTCCGCACAAAGGAAGGCTGAGGGTTAACCAAGAGTGAGGATTTTTTACGCCTCGTGTGGTACTGCGAATAAATCTGACTAAATGTTCACTATTTTTTATCACAAGAATCGAAATTTTCTGATACTGAAAAACTAATTTAGAAGACAATAATGACAGTTGGTGTAAACGTTAGATATTATTGAGCGAATCAATGAAGATAGTTCGATATTTGAGAAATTCGTAAAATAGATGAATATTGTTTTTTAATAACAAGAAAAGGGGGTTCGTGCTATTTTTTGTTCTACCAATAATTTGTAGATTTTTTTCGTGTTCGTTCCAAATTCAGAGAGAAATTTGAATTCATTTGAAAATCTACTGAACAGTGGACATCTGGAAACAAAAAAACGAAAAAACAAATTTTCTCGAAAATCAATGTTAATTTTTCTTAGTATATTTTACACAGTATATAGAATTATAAAACTGATATTTTCTATTAGTTTCATGGATTCTTAAACAACCCTTTGCATAACAAAAAATCTTCAAGTCAGCTGTAATAATTCCAGAAGAACCACCTGCTTTGGTCTAGTTTAGTTTAATGATTGTAGGTGCGTCGGTGTATAATTTTGTATATCGTAAAACTCGACGATTATTATAATTATTATCGTTACATTTTCTGTCTTTCTTTTTTTCTTTTCCATTTGTAAATTATGATGCGGGTCCGTGCTTCGGAAAGTTCTTATCGGGTTTATCTGCCAGTGAGGTAATTCTCTTCGCGGGAAAATATTGTGTATGTAAATCCCTGGAGTTTTTTTTACCTCCCAGTGGATTTTTTTCCATTTTCTTTTGTCCGTTAGTATAAGTCGAGATACATATATTTCGAAGCAAAATTTTTTTTTATCACTCAGTGAGTTCACCCCTTCGCAACATTTCTGAATAAAATAATATTTAAAAAAAAAGGACAATTAATATCACCCGTCTTTTGTCCGATTCATTAGCGGAGCACAAAAGTGGCTTTAAAATAATTAAGTCTGCTGTAGATAATGGCTATTCTAATATCCTATTGTTAAATTCACTGGATATTCCTGATTCTGATTATTATCTCCATTCTCTCAGGGTACGTCATTGTTTTTATTTAACAATTTTTTTTCCCTTTTTCTCTCTCATCTTTCACTTTCGATATCATCTACGACCCTCTCGTCATTTTAATTCCCCTCTGAACACATATTCAACCTTGAATTGTTTTTACAATTTTTCCGTTCTTCATATGCTTATCAAGCTGGTTACGCTTTTTTATATTCTATCAAGTGAACTAGATTTCACCCAAAGCTTTAATCTTTCAACACCCTGGAGCTTAATTGAATTTAATAATTTTTTCTTCTTTGTATTCTGCAAAAATTCGTCGGCATTCCGTCTTTTTAATTATCGCGTTCCTTTTCTCCGTTGCTCGAGCTACACGCGTAGCTTATATTGTTTGAAAAATTTTAATATTATGTAGATCCAAATCCCAAAATTAAATAAAGCATTCATAAATTCACTGGTCCTAGAAGGAAAGAAATACATGCGCATATTTTAATCCCCTGTCTTATCTCTTCGTCGTACCCGTTTCGTTTAATCCTCTCTTTGTCCAACTGCGATATTCTTATATCTTATTTTTCTTTTCACGTTTCTGATAAACCGACTGAATTAAACAGCCCCCCAAGCCTCGCCCCCTCCGTAAACCATGAGATTTTCCTTTCGTTATATTTCTTCGGATAATTAATCAGAACCAGATGAAAAATTGAGGCTCGTTCTCTCATCGAGGTAATTACTCAGCTCTTTTTCAAAAACTATACGCGAGTGCTTGCAGTCGATCTAAAATCAAGGTTAACAACCCCACTCGTTCTACTCGTTAAAAAACACTCAAGACATTGAATCGAGATAATCAATATCCTGGAGAGCCTGCAGTCCATCGTTGCGGGAAAGAAATAAATATCCTCTTTGGACGGGGGCTAGTGAATCGCGAGAACTCTTTATTCATCTTATAGGACCTATAATATAGGTATATCGTTATAAATTTGTTGTCGAAAGTATTAAATCTGACACCGTGTACCGTTTCTTATATTTTTATTCTTTTTTTTTTGTCTACTACCAATCAGTTCGAATTGCCTCGCCTCGAATGTACGCCTTGGCTCGCATCGCGAAGCGTAATAATATATAAGATTATCTGCTCCACGGGACGGAGGAGAGAACACAACGTGCCTAAAAGGCATTAGAACTCATTAGACCCGAAGAACCATCGGTCATATAACATAATGTAAGTTATATATTGTAGAGATATGTCGTAACCCCCGGGCAACTTTACTTCGAGTCAGCTTATCGATTAAAAAAAAAAAAAACTTACTCAATTTATATATGATCTCTTTGAGTTGATAGAAAGACGAATGTTCAATTTGAAAAAATCTTGATCACGCGATCCAATATTGCAACAAATTTAATAGAAAAATTGACTGCGATGGAAAAGAGACTTCTATACCAATAGAAGCCAGACGTCGATTTTGTGAATCTTGTGAAATCCTTGGAATTTTCAATCAGCTGAACTATCGTGAAGATTTATGAGATTTTTAGAATCTTTATCTTCATTTTACAACGTGAAATCTAGTAAAATCTTCAAAAGCTACTCTGAAGTTTTTGCAAATCCTTTCAAAATCTCTAGAATTTTTGAATAACTATGAACGAAATAAACACATATATATGACGTTTTTGAAAAATCTTTAGGATCCTAATTGAAAACCTTGAAGGAATCCTTCTGAAACCCTCAGAAATCTTCAAAATCTATTGAAATCGTTTTATAGTTAATGCAACCCTTAAAAATCGTTCGAAATCTGTTAGCTAGCTATTTTATCTAATCTGTCGAAACAATTTTCTGTATTTCTAAAAAAAAAATTGTCAAGTCTTTTGGAATCTCCAACGCTTTTGAATCAAGTTTACACCCAAGTAGTCGGGGTGATTACTTCCTCAGATTGAGCAAATGAGCGTAAATTTTAACACTCGGTTAACCCGCAGCTGACTGAAGGAAAAAAAAGAAAAAGGAAAAATTGAGTAATTGGTTTATGACCCGGTAAAATAGAATTCTTCGTTGTTAAATGCAGACCTTCAAAACCTACGAAGACGAGTCGAGGTGATAGTCTTCGCTGCATTGGTTGGTTCTAGAGATGAACGTGGTTCGTTATTTCATTATTCGAAAGGGGGGCTATTAGTCTAAGCAGGAGCAGCTGAGTCTGTAATCACGGAATACAGTCTAGGCTTACGGGTCGGGTAATGGGATAGACGAAGACGAAGAAGGGAGTAGAATCTTAGAATCGTAGAATCTCAGGATCCCTCCCGCGTCTACGTTAAGGATGTATAGGCTATACAATCTCAACCAAAAGTGAGTCTCGTCGTCAATATTGAGTACTTAGAGATGAGATAAAAATCGGAAAAAAATTAACCACAATTAAGATGATAAGAGTATTCATCTTCAATAATAATAATGCCCAAAAGTTATCAAAAAATTGTTTAAACAAATCATTGTTTAACAAATTTCCTGGTGACGTTATTTTTTTTTCACGTCAAATGAATTCGTTAATCTTTCTGAATACACATGAATTTTTTCAGAATTTTGTCACTTTTTTGAAATTTCCGTTTTCGATTTTGAAAAATGGAGAAAAAAAATTTCAATTTTTGATATGTTATTGTGGAAACGATGTAGATTACAATTCCGAAGTTTCCGGAGCGTGGAACTAATAGTTTTGTAAATACAGCCTTTAGAAATTTCCGAAAACGGAAATTTCAAAAAAGTGACAAAATTCTGAAAAAATTCATGTGTATTCAGAAAGATTAACGAATTCATTTGACGTGAAAAAAAAATAACGTCACCAGGAAATTTGTTAAACAATGATTTGTTTAAACAATTTGTTGATAACTTTTGGGCATTATTATTATTGAAAATGAATACTCTTATCATCTTGATTGTGGTTGATTTTTTTCCGATTTTTATCTCATCTCGAAGTACTCAATATTGACGACGAGACTCACTTTTGGTTGAGATTGTATAGCCTATACATCCTTAACGGTGCGTGAACTCGTTACATTCTCTCGTATGCACATGTTATACACCGCGTATTCGCTTCTGCCTCAGATTTCTATAATTGCCCGTGTACAGGGTCGCGGTTCTACCGTTCCGTAGATGAGTCACATGCAACGTGTGTTATAATTTCATGGGCACGTACGTAAAGCGTAGATTTCGCTACGGTATACGTTATACCTACGCAAGACGTCACTTCTGCCTGATTTATTATTGTTGCTCCCTTACGATTGCGTACGGGGATACGTGATACACTTATTCATACGATTCATACCTTCCTTACTCTGCCTGCCGGCTACGCCGCTTCCACTCGCACGGATATGTAATACGAGACGAGAGATTCAATGGATATGAACGGGTATGGGCTATGCTACACGCTACAATCCGACCTTATCTTGCGATTGTTTCGTACAGCGTATAATCTTGGAGAAACTGGAGCCTTTTGGAACGGTTTAATCTATTCTCATTAATTATCACGAATTCCCGTTCTATTCCGAAACATTTGAAAGGATGAATTTGGTGGAATCCATCACTCGAAATCTTCAATGTAATCCTGAAAATATCGATCAAGTCGAGTCAGAGGATGATGAAAAAAAATCAATCTAAATGTTTTTGATTGGAATTCATATTTTTTTTATCGACAAAATTACGAATATATATATATATATCAAAGAGGAGAAGGAAGAAAGAAACAAACGAAAAGAATTTCTTATCAGATTTGATTTTCTTCCATCTTCTTCTGACTCGACTTGATTGATATTTTCAAGATTGAAGGATTTTCGCAGGATAATTGAGCAAGTTTTCCTTTTTCTTTTATGAATTTTTCATCAGCTTTTATGAAGAATAATTTGAACAACTTTATCGATCCTGATTCATTTCTCTGTATAGAATTTCACGGATTTATTCAACGGGATCGATATCCATAAGAGTCCGTGAATTTGATTCAAATTTTAATTCAATACCAATTTCATTCACACATTGATCGATTCAATTCGATGGATTTTTTTAAATGGAAAATTAAGACAATTTTCATCAAATTTCACAAAGTCGAGTCCAAATCCCAGAGATTCAAGTACGACTTATCATGTTTCGTTTCTCGCCTGACATTCTTCCCTCTGGTAAAGTAGCGTCTGCCCTAGATACGAGTCTCGGAGATTTTTGCCTCAAAAATAATTGCTCCTTGACTTTGGGCGACGAGTTGGGGCAGCACTTGCTAATTCTAATAATGAGGGATGGATTCTAACGAGTACGAGAATGCGCGGAGGGTAAATGAGGTGAATAAGGAAGCCGGGGGCTCAGGGGTGGCTGGTTTAATCAGAGGGCTGTCTGACGTGATTAACTTGAGTGAGTGTGAGGGTTGAGAACGAGGTCCCTGTCATTTTGGGGTGTCCACCATACCATCGAGCCGAAAAATATTCTTTCTTAGGAAAACTGAAGAAAAGGCAGGTCCGAAGACAAAAAGCGAACGAATAACAAAGGGGGGATCCAGATGTCCGCCGAAAAATTAACAATTTCGCTTGATACTTGGTTATTATTCAATTCCATGATCATGGGAATAATTATCACGGGGCTAATTCATACTAATAACGGCTTCCCACTCAGAACCAGAGGCACAATTCTCTCTCGACGTCAAACGTCACGTCAGTCAGGGTATACCAGATGGTGCAGCGCGAAACGGGTTCTACGGACGCTAGACGTACGTACGTCATCAGCAAATATTTCCCTTCACCCCTTCAGCCGCTCGTCGAGCTTAAAGACCTCGCAGACGTCTAATTAACAATAATTAACAAGATTTCTCCGCGCTCCTGTCACGATCTCAAGGATTTCACCAACAGCCTAGGTATAACTCGTCGTCGTCAAGCTCACGCCGAACTCGAGCTGGAAAAATCTCGCGGCCAATTGACAGACAAGGTAAAATATAGAAAATTGAAAAATCTGTTCAAAGAACGGAGTAAATAAAAGTCAATTACGTTGATTTATATCTGAACTTACTAATGACGTCCAGGTGTTATTGAACATAGCGAATTTTCAAAGAATAGTTGGTACAAAAAAGAAAAACAAATGAAGAGAAATCAAGAATGATTGATTGAATTCTTGACTCCAAAATCGTTTATACGTTGCCTGATTAATTCTTTCGTTCGGCTCTTTATTATTTGTAAAATGGTAATGATGGTGATTTTGAATCAATTTTACGCTTTTTGGTTGAATCTTTCACGTGAAAACGGTGCCTAAAATCATTAAAAAAAATGTTGACAATGAAAAACTGCCTGATCCTCAATCTAATGAAAGATAGATAGTGAAGCAATTGGTCATAAAGTGAGAAATACAGAGGAAGACAAAAAAACAATCAATTTCAAACTCACCATAGATATGAGACGGGGATTGATCCAAGCCTGCTGCATGTTGTCATCGAGGTACCGTTTTGCGATCCTCGCTATAGTCTCCTGAGGTTCTTTTTTCTGGATAGAAACCGTCGCGATTGGAACCACATTAGCATTATTTCTGAAACAAGAAGAATAATTCAAATCAAAATTATGAATAATCGCAAAGAACTCAAAGAACAAGAATCACGTTTTGAAAATTGATTATTTGAATTGAGGGGGAGGGGGGGGGGGGGGAAGCTGATAGTGCAAAAACGATGTAATTGTGGGAACAAACAAAAAATCAAACAGAATTTTGAAACGAACTTTTCAGTATACTATATGAAGTTCGGTGTACAACAGTGTGTGAAATCTCATAATAATTCCCCAAAAAAAGTCTGATGAAGAAACTCCTCACGAGTATACCGATTTTTTTGTTCTATTTGTTATACATTTTTTTTTCGCAACCTTTTTTTTTTTTTTTTGCACTTGCGTCCTTTTTGTTCCAAGCCTCTTGAAATCATTTCATTTCATCGAATAAATTATCGTAACCGACGATGACAATAAAGTGGTCAGAATAATAATTTTTTACGATTTCGTTATATGTATATATAGGAAGCGGTAAAACCGATTTTCACGCGATCGGTTCGTTTAGCTCGGGGCGATATTATCAATAATAGATCCCGATTACGGAACAGGAGGGGTTCCCCGCTATGTCTCCTTCGCTCCCCGGGATACCAACGCAGTTGCGTTCGCCCCAGGCTACGAGATCCGAGGCCTGGGTACGGCGCGACCCCATCGAATTCTCTCGAGAAGGAGTCGCGAGGGACCCCAGGAAACTACTCGTTTGCCATATACGCTTGTCATAATCCTTAAAGAGATAAGATTCGGCGAAGCCTCGGGATACTCGTTCAATTTATGCATGTGACGGAATTCAACGTGGCGAATTTGTCGAAATGAAAAAAAAACCAAGTCTTTAAATCGTAAATTTGGACGTGAACTTCATGCAGAATTCGGAGGACACCCGTTGTGCATGTACAATCTAAATTCTATGTACAAAATATTCTATGTATACACACGAGTCAGCGAAACGTCTGCCTTTTACAGAGACTGTTGGGAGGAAGGCTTCACAGGCTCGGGTACGCGGGTTCGCGCGTGATTGCGTTTAAATTATTCTGAATTACACTACTATAATCAGACTTTGATTACAGCTACAGAACTGCAAAGGTAGAATATCACAGGATGGTTGTTTCAGGTCATAATTGAGCCTCGGTTTCACCCTGATCTTTCTATTCCTATCATGTGTCTACATAATTCGATATATTTTCTAAAAAAAAAAACCTCTTTCGAAATTGTTATATATCATATTGAAAACCTGGAGCACCAATATCCTGGAAAACCTTCAGAGTACAGACTTTTGACGAACTAATATTTACCCGGAGTCTGTGTCTACTCCTATATCTACGAGAGTCTCTATTTCCTAATTGATTGACTGTCTATAGAAAAATAACTGATATTTTCTACGAAACTTTGTGGACTCGTCGAATTACTATAAAGTTTTATCCCCTCCAACTGTGAAAAGACTGTCTTCACGTCTAATGATTATGATAATGAAACTAAAAATTTTGGTTTCTAAAATGTAAGAGAAGAAATAAAGTGATTACTTGGTTTCTGACATTTTTTTTTCTCATTTTGTACGAAACTAGATTAAAAAATACGCTGTAGTTCGATTCTCGTTGAGTTCTAGCACATATAACAAGAATTTCATGTATAGTATAATTTTGTTCACCCAGTTGGAATAGGATGAATAATATTCCTTGTAATTATCCTCCAGAACCCATGTCAATGGGATTAAAGGTGCCTAGAGAGAGTTTGAGCAAGGGAATATAATAAATAATGTAATACGTAGAATAAAGTGAATGGAACAGTTTGTCATTCAAAGGCTAAGGCCAAGGACTGCGCGCCTCGTGCCTGACGTCTGGTCATAGTTTATGCCCGTAATTTGTCATAAGTTAATTATGAAAGTTTGTTTTGACTCGCTTAGTCCTACAGTGGCCACCATTTGGCAAATGTTAGCTTAGGTCCTCGCGGGCAGTTTAAATTATTGTCGACGAGTTTGCAGCCTCTTTGGTATTCAAATTCTGACATCATCACTTCACAAGCTGTTGCGATTTCAAAGGATTAAAAAAAGAGAAGAAATTCTCCACACAACTCATATCCATTCATTCATTCATTCATTCATAGTTAAAACGACTCTGGTCAACACGCAGGAATGTAAACTTCAATCATCCTCGACATTTAACCCAAAGAACCAGACGTTCAACCGCAAGAAACAATTACATATGAATCAGACTCCGTACTGAAACAATTTTTTCTCAGTACAGAGACAATTTCATGTAGTTTAAACCCGCTCATGTTAAATTGAATATTGGTAGAGTTCTCAGAAGTAATTTCTTTTACTCAAAATTAGTGATTCTTAGAAATTTTTTTAAAGCAAGTCGAAAAAGATTTCCCGAAACTGTGTAAATTGTTTAAATTGTTTCTGTCCTTTTTAACAATCTCGATTATTAAACTCATAAAAACGATGTCTCAAAGTTTATAAAAAGAAGTAAAATATACTTTTCTTGGGGGTTGTTTTTATTCCTCTCCACCTCCACCTCCACTCTCTTCTCAGTTTAATAAACGGTCAACAAAGTTCGTTATTATCAAAGTTTCTTATAATTCATGTCTTTTTTATTTTTATTTTTTTAATTTTTCCTGCAAGATTAAAAGTGACGAGCAAAAAGAACGGAGAGAAGAATGTCGTGAATTAAAGCAGCTCACGTGGGTGGCTGGACCCATCTCATTCATACCCTAGTCTAGTGGTTCGAACAGTACTTGCAACACGTGAGTAGAGTATGGTAGGGTATAGCGTAAAAATTGTGTCTTGGACATATGCTTGCCGTGGGTTTCCTTCAAGTTTAAAAAAAGAAGGAGAAAAAACCAAAACAAAAACATACATATACGAATAAAACAAGAAAAGCAAGGCTGAGGTGATCTGCCTGCTAGGCACTCCCTCCTCCGCCACGAAGGGTTCCCTTACTCACTTGTCATTAACTCCCACGCTCAAGAAAGAAACACAATGTTTGTAGGTATAAAGGTATTGGGCACCTACACCATACGGAATACACCATCGCCACGAGTCAAATGGGTATTCAACGATCATTCAAGAACGCAAGAAAAAAGATCCACAAATATTTTTAGGCTGCCGTCGATCCTCGTTGGGCCCAAAATGTCCCCCCCCCCCCCCCTCCAAGTTAGGAAATTGAGAAAAGAACAAAATTCAGAACAATGATAACTTTTACCGTGGAAAATGTCTTTCATATGAATTGGATTATCGTCTGGTTATCGGTTCATCAATCACCGGTATATGTATTTCCATTTTGTGTGTGTTGAATCACCAGTGATTTCGAATTATTTCAGAAACTTTACTTAGTTTTCTTGAATTGATTTCACATGATTTCCGAAAGTTGTGAATGCGATGTAAAATAGCGACTTTACAAAAAATAGTTGATACACTCTCAACATTTTTTGGAGTGACTATATTCACTCTTCTTGGACTGACACGATTTTCACTTTTGTGGAGTGAATCACTCCAAAGAACGTTTCACTAGTTGAAATCACAAATTATTTTCACTGCAATCAAGAGAATTGGTGCAAAAAGGTTTTTTTTTTTATTGAATGTAGTTAATTTCGAAAATTTGAAAATTCGAACCAGTCCCTATTTTTAAAAGAATTTTCAATCGTTGCTACTGGGACCCTTTTTGAACGAAGCTCCTTGATTACTTTAGTATTGCTTGAAATCGGCTTCAAATCACAATCGAAATAATTCAAAATCACTTACAATCACTGATCGGTCATCGCCTAATCCGTAATTGAATAATCAATGATCCCCTCGAATCGGTCTCTAAAATTCTAGCCCAATAAAATTTCGACGACCCCGTGCTCAAGGCACGACAAAATAATCCGCAAGGACTATACGAAGGGGGTCAAAGGACGGCATATCCCGGCAGGTAGGTAGTAAGGTAGTCGGGCAGGTAGGCAGATAGTCAGATACCCCGTAACGTAGATGCGTACAGATAGTGGGATATATCGAAGCTCGAGTATATGGGAGGACGTACAGGTACGAGCAGGGGCTCACGGGGCGCTAAATTACGAAGTTTATAGTCCGCGGTGTAATAAAAACCGGAGGTCCGATCTCGCGGTGCTCCCGGTCCACGTGGTTCGATCTTAGGACACGGCGAAGGTGAATGAATTGTGGTTTCCATCCACGGATTTTGGTCCATCTCATCTCATCTCATCTCCTCTCGCACTATACCAGACCCTGTGAAATATAGTCGTGGCTCGTTACCTACGGTATTTCTCGGCTTCTGCTTCTCATTACAAACCTTATTTATTTATGACAAGGTGTAGAGAGAAAGAGAGAGAGAGAGAAAGACTCGCGAATTTTTACCCTTCTCTTACCCCAACACCGTCCCGTATGAAAACACCTCACGCGTGTGTAACGCTGGTCGTTTATCTTTTTCATGCCTTAAATTATCGTCCAGGTCGCTGCACGTCGGCACAACTTTTTTTTTCCGAACACTTTGACCCATTTTCACCCTGAATTGGAGATGCTCGGGCCGGTTATAATGCGGAAAAGGAAAAATTGGTGAACGCCCTGTGTATTAATCTGGTTTTATTCGGCTCGCCGTAAAGTATAACCTGATGCTGTGGGTTTACGATGGGCTTAAGGTGGTCTATAGGCTTCTTCGACTTCTTCTTTATTGAGTTTTATAAGCCGTTTACCCAACGTTTCATGCCAGTTAATGACCCAGCTCGTTTTACTGATAGTCAATTCGATACCGTCCACCAATGTGACAAGATCGAATCTTCTATTCGAGAGCGGTGCGAACAGTTTCGCTGAATATGAGAACGCAAATGAAATTACCTGAAGGTCATAAAAACCATTTTATAGCTTTCTCAATACTCGCAGAAAAAAGAAATGAAAAAAAAATAACACTCGAATCAGGCTCAAGTTACACTGTAAAAGTGTCACTCGGAAAGAAGATTCACCACGGACTATAAAACGAATTAAAATCAACCACTAACAAATTTATCTGAATGAGAAGCTTATTCAAAAGAATCTTTCCGTACATCGATAAACTATTCAAAAAGTACTTTTGGTGGATTTAAACATTTCAAAAATCAATTTTTTCTACACTCCTTGATGAAAATTCTCGAAGACAAAACGATTCCTTGATTTTGTTCATCATAAGTGTGAATCTGCTGTAACATCTGTAACAAACGATATTTGGAGTGATAATAAAATTTATCTCGAATCAAAGAAGCATGTGGCTTGTGCTGTTGGCTGCTTACTGCCAGAAGTAATATAGTTTGGCAACAAAAGAAAGTCCCGGGATATGGCTGGTGGTGGAGTTGGCTCGTAAAAATTGAACAACGCCAAAAGATGTTTAATGGCCTGATGAAAGTAGGTAGTAGGTAGCAGGAAGAGAGAAAAAAAGAATAACCATGAAGAAGAAGAAGAAGAAGAAGAAGAAGGAGAACGAGAAAGATAATAAGAATAAGAAAAAGCACCTATGTATAGCAGCTGCGACGCCGACACCCGCTGTCGTTTGATACGACGATAACGAGCGAGATGAAGTCGTAACGGCTAAGTGCAACGGTGTGAAATTATACCCTCAACTTTTCCCTCTTTACTTTTCTTTTTCGCACAAAGCTGATCCTTGCTCTCGATGCGTATAATGAAAATTACATGCTCACCGCTTAATCCCGTTCAGAATTTATGTACCTAGGAGAAACTAACGAACAACGAGGGTGAAACCTTTTGCTATAAAACGATGACAGGATGTTGAAAAACGTCGATCATGATGCCGGTGAATGAGCCTCAAAATCGTCATCCTTATAGCCTCAGTCCTTTGCATTGTTATCCATGTCGTATGGTGACTGTCTTAGGATGCTTTCGGTTGAAGTCTGTACGTTGGAGGCTCGACGTTTGGCGTCCGCAGGCGTCCAGAGCGGAGATTTAGGTGGCTCGTTTGTGATTTGTGGTCCATTGTTCTCCGGACGTCCAACTAAACTAAAAACTGGGCTACCGTATAACCTGCAAGACTAACCTAATAGCCTTCGATTTGCTTTGCGGTTGAAGATATACGAAGATCGATTCCCACAGTTCCAAATGTTCATGACACCGAAGAATAATCAGTTTCTCTAATAGATGACCAAAGTTCGAAACAGAAACGATAATAACAATCAGACTTGATTCGGTTACTAGAAATTAATCGTCGCGGAGAATTTATATCGACAGTGATTTACAAGTTTGGAGAACCAAGGCAACACCGATGTTCCCTTTTTTGGCTTGTCTTTCGAATTCGATCTTGTACCGGAAAATCTATTCCCTCTAAGAGGCCAATAAATGACAATATCCTCAGACACAGTCGAAACACAGTCGTGTAAAATGAGAAAGGATCCTCTGTCGACGAGTCAAGAAACTATCTAACCACGTCTCATCCAAAGACCATAAAGCATGAGGATTACCATTTTTTCTGAGTTAATTCGGTTCACCTGAATGAAGATTTTTCGGTGATAATGAAAAGCTTTAAAAGGTACGAGAGCAGGAACAAAGAGTGAATATCAACGTACTGCAGAAGGTACCCAATACCCTGGTTTATATTCTATTAGCGAAGTATCGGGACACAATCTTCTCGGCTATCTCACATCGCTGCATCTTTAATGGCAAGAGAACGTTCTCTCGTGGACGAGGACTGCATGGTCCAGCCCCTCGGTGGTTTCTCATTCTGAGAACCCGAGGAACCGGGCCCTTCGGTGCCTCTCGTGGTAACTCGCTTGAGTATCTCTAGTAGAACTCCGTCGTCAAGTTTTATTTTACAAATGGACCCACGTCCGGAGCAAACCGTAGAACAGACACGTCGATAGACAGACGAGAGTCAGCCCACGTTTGTCTTTCCACTCTCTCTCTTGTCATCGGAGATTCACTACGCTCAGTTTGTGATCTCCGGCCTCGGAATAACTAGTGGCTTCAGAATTCTTAGACGGGTGTAGAAAAAAAGAAAGGAAGCTAAAAAAAAAAGAGTCACGTTTACCAAACCGAATTCTTCTCTCGCGGCATCACAAGACCTTCAGGTGTCTAATTGAACAAATCTCTGGCACAATGAAGTGAAACGGATCAAAACTCGGCTCCCTTGCAGAGATGAAGGGACCAGCAGGTTTTGTTCGTTCACCGTATCAGAAAAGCCCTCGATCATGGGATAGGAGGTCAAGCGGGGTTATCTGATCGGTCGACATCCATATAGAGAGATATATATTGCCAGATTGTGTGCAACCAGATCAGGTATTCGGTGTCGATTGGGAGATTAGATCGTTCGGAACAAAGCAATCGTGTCTAATTAGTTGGTGGATATCTTTCGATCGAACTGTACCGCTACACGTACTCTTCCATACGCATAACATCCTCTACACGAGCTACGATCATGCTACTTCGTTATCAGATACAACGACCAGAGTTGTTGGTCACCGGTACAAACCTCCCCAGTGGACCATTCGTTACTTTAACCTCCCGCAAGAAGTGGATTCTGTTGAGAGCGCGGAAAGTTCGCGATATCAGACGAGTGGCAAGTTGTAACTGCACGAGGAACTGACTTATTTCAAGGTTCACGTGCGCGAAAAAAAAAACACTAGGGCGAAAAGTAGAGTCTTTCGTCATTTTTATGTTAGAGTGACTTGGAATAATTTCGGGGTGTTGAGATCGACGTTAGCGAGTGAAAAATTGATCAGGTCACATTTGGGTACTTTCATCTCTTCGTAAAGTAGAGTGCGGAGTAGCTCTTGCATATCGTGTATGCCGGTTGGGTTCCTGGAGAGTTTCATCATCTTTTCCCCTCGCTCGAAGTATAAGGAAGGAAAATATCCTTGAAAGCCGGTTGAGAGAAGTATAGCGAACCCCCAGTTAATATTATGATAATACACTTATATTCGTATGCAATGAGGGTGTTGTTACGGGTTCAAGGCATTCTCGAAGGGCGAATACGACGCGTCAAGGAAAACGTCTCTGGTCCCTATACATAATGTAATTTTATCGACACTTTAGCCTCGTAGATATGAGGGAATGCGTCCAGGGGAACGGAGACAAAGTCAACATCCATTACACAGTTTGGCTAAATGCTTGTTCATTCAGTTAATTGGAACTCGATTTCCCTCGATGCTCTCAATGACATATTCGAGGAGAAAATGATGATGGAAACGACATTCTTCATTTCGTGATGATATAATTTCCGGAAAATTATTCTCTCTGCGAATAAAGAAGGAAAGAATTGAACAAAATGAGGTTTCGCATAAATGGAAGAAAAATTCTACTCGACGCGCCCATTTGCTCAATTCGAAACCGATACGAGGACTCCGTACCACACAAAGTTTTAAGGAGGATACAGCGTCGTGCTTCGACAAACAATAAATGTCCGCGCCTACTCATCTATCGATACATCCTGCTCCTTTCCTTTTCCCCTCCGGCCCACTAACGTCGGAACCCTCTTTTGGGCTCCCTCTTCTTAAAACCGATAAGTGCGTTGTCTTGTCCCGACAGTGGCGTCGCGGGATTGTTCAAATTTCCATGAACCCCGATCGCGATAAGAGACAATTTCATTCATTGGTCGCCATCGTTTCCCTCGACTGAAGATTAACCCAAGCAAAATTAACCCCGTTGATGAAACAGAGAATTTCGAGTCTCTCAGAGCGAATGGTTCTCTTTAAGCCCGTCGATGAAGAGAAAGACAAAGACGAAACGACGGGAGCTCCTTCGGCTAAGCGATCGCGTCATTGATTGATAGAAATCGTGCCTTGGAATTAATTCGTGAAAAATATTCCCGTCGTTTTACTCGCCGCTTTTTTATGGGTTGGCTCGTAAACAATCGATGAATATGGATGTCTACCTCTCGAGAGTAGGGGAGACCGGGGCTAGTTGTCACACTTTTTACTCTCGGATTTTTAGAATTTTTCCAAATTTTTTTTTCGCAAATCTTGAGATGGGGTATTGTAGATACATCCTTTGCGCACCTACAGAAAATTTTTGGTTATTCTAAAGCACGTCTGAGTAGGTTTTTTCGAATTTTCAAAAAAATTCGCGGAGTGTGACAACTTGCCCCGAGGCGGGGTAAGTTGTCACAGACCCCGGGGTAAGTTGTCCCGAGTATTTTAAATGGCGAAAACGGGTTTCATTGTATTGTCTCCTGGAAACCACGAAACAGTCAACCTAAACTCCAAACACCTCACAAACCATGCGAAATCCCACCCAGATTCCGAGAATCTTTAGAAAGTTGACCTCAACTCAAAAAACCATGGTCAAGTTAAAGTGGGGTGAGTTTTTACACGTGACAACTTGCCCCAATACTTTTGTGACAACCTGCCCCAACCCGCTATTTTGTTTAAAAATTTGCACATCTTGCTGACCCGCCATTCAAATATCAACAATATGTACATCAAATGAAAGCGTTAAGAATAACCTTTCCGAATATCGTGTAGCGAAATTTCTCAAGGCAGTCTAGAAAATTAGAAAAAACATATTAGAAGATGGAAAATAATTACTTTTCAGGTCCGATTTCAGTTTATCGATCACTGCGAGGCCAAATATAATGCGATATTCAATTTAACGACATTAGTTTGTTTCAAACATCGAACTACAACTTTGATCTATAGCACCGTTCGATCTGTTATCTAGCGGTGGAGATATAGACACTGTGACAACTAACCCGTGTGACAACTAGCCCCGGTCTCCCCTACCTCCTATCCAAGAGGATGGGATATTCTGTACGAGGTACAAAACGTGCTCCACGTGGCCCTTATCTCCGAACACCAATCTTTAAATCTTTAGAGCCTTTTCTTTCCTACTCCGCAACTTCTTCGAGGATGAGATAAACGCGGTTGCGTGAAATCAATTTTCATGAATTCGATTTCCATTAATGGATCCCATAGAAGTGTAACTCTGAAAGCCTTGGAAACCATCCTCCACATTACTAATTGATTCCTATGCACAGATACATGCCTCTTATTTTATATCTGAGGATAAAAATCAGTGATCCTCCAGAGTGCGTGTCAGGTGGTGTATGCATAGGTATAACGGAACCGAGCCTCGAGTGCGATAAAGTAAGAGAATCGTGTGCGTAGTGCATACAAGATGCAACACCGCCTGCAACAATTGACTACAAGATATACGCGATTTTTTTTTTGAGAATAAAAGAACGACCGAGGGTTTTGATATATGGGTAATTTATTCGGTAATAATATCGCGAGGGCTCTGACCATTATCCTTTATCCTATTTCCTCTATCACAGAACTTGACTCGTCGTACGGAATCCAGCACCCACCTCCCGGGAGTTCTCAGTGCCGTACCGCCCGCCGTGAACATTTTCATAAAGTCCCTCATAAAACACTCGTACGTAGATATAACGTCGGACGAGGTAAAGGCACGGATTAAACTCTCCTTACCTTTTGTCCCTCTCTTTCTACCACTCAACGCTATTTTCGTCCCGTGTTCGTGTACCGCACTGTGGTATTTCTCTTCGATCTAATCCCCACCACCCAAAAGCCTTTATTGCCCATTCATAAAGGTGTGAATCCATGCACGATACCTACGGGGCGTTAATTATGGTTTATGATACAGTGTGGGGGAGGAAACTTGGAAGGGAAATGACAAACTTGTAAGTTTCAGAATCGCGGGGGCGGTCGGACAACACACGTCGACAATTAATCCCCATCTTCGACTGCAGGCTCCTTATCGATCTCCAAGCGCATATTCAGGGTGGCCACTCGACTCCCTGACATTTTCCGTTTTTTTCTGACTGATATCATTATTGATATAAAATTGTTATCACCTAGTTCATGCGTTACCAAAATTGCTAACATACATTCATCTTCATCGTCAAAATAAAATCGTAAAGAAGAAGAAGAAGAGAAAAATGATGTAATAATTTTCCCGGTTGTCTTGTCCAGTCGGGTGGCCACCCTGAATATTCAATCGAAGAAAGCTGACTAATTGCGAAACTTGAAGGTGGCACAGTTTCGCACCGCGTGATACGTTCTCATATCTCTATCATCGAAGATAGAATCGATGCCCTAAGGGCTTGATGCTGGCGAGATGATCGTTGTTCGTGATGTTGATGGATAAGCAAGCCGGAGGCGTGCTGAAGCGTGATTTGTCACGTTGGATACAATAAATTCCGTTAGATGTGTGACCAGCCGAGTATATTTTACCTCGTTTCAGAAAACCGAGTATACAGAACCTCCCAGGGATCATCCCGAACAAAGATACGCCCCACAGTTACGGTTATGGGAACCGATATCTGGCGGACACTGGTCGCATACTGGACAGGGTCGAGCCGCGCGCCGAGCAGATTCTATCCATCCTCACACACGTCTGCTCCGGGTCGTTGGTTCTATTGTGAACGATACCGCACCGATTTTTTCCTCATTTTTTTGCTCGTTCGCATAAAAATATACGAGATGTATGCGAATATCGTCAATCTAAAATCCAGGGGATGCGTGATGGACGGGAAAAAGATTCCGATCCATGGTCCATTTGCAACAGCCGGAAACCAGGTCAAGATTAAATCTCGAGCTCTAGAATCGTTCATCGCGGAAGATAAAAACTGACGATATTTCAGATCTTATTCAACCCGTGCAGAAAAAGATACAGTGCAAAGAGAGAATAGGGGCCAGATCCGGACTCTGAGTTACGCTAATGTTAGGGCAGCCCTAAATTGTTCTTCGCGGGAAGGTGAGGTTTCCGAATAAAGAATGAAATCAACGAATCTTACAATTTAAGATGTGTATTTCCCTTGACATCGGAGTGTGAGTCGTGGTCTACTGAGTTCATAATACGATGTCTAATGGGATTGGGATTGGGAAAAGGGTTCAACCGCCTCGACTAGTATGGGTTGTGATATTTAGATACACCGAGGAGATAATATATCGAGTGAGATAGGGCCCGAGTCGAGGCTGAGATCGACATGTTATTCATTTCGAAAGCTGCAACGAGTATTGATAGATTCACTTTAATAACCTCGAGCGTTTCGTCGGTGCTGGAAGCATTGATCTGTTTTCGATATTAATGGTCCTAATGGTAACGCCTCAGGTGGCGTTCCAATTATAGATACAGATACCTCCTTAGTTTTCACCGTGTGTAACTTTCGTGGTAAAAAAAACAAGGCAATCAAAGTACACTTCGCGGTTCATCCAGTTTCGTCATCATCATCGATGAATTTGTAACAAAAAAGAAAAGAATATATGATCAGAAGCCGTGGATATATAGCGATCCGCCCTCTTCTTTCTTTCGGGGGACGAAAATTAATTACTTCGACCGCGAGAAAAGGCTCCGGGTTCTTCGAGTATCTTTCTGGAGGTGATAACTTGCGATTAACGACGGGGTTATCCGCGGAACAAAGGGCGAAAAAAAGGAGAGGTCATTGATCGGAGGATTTAAGAAACGCCTTTCTGACCCACTGACCGAATCTTTGGTTAGAGAGATCCTTTAGGAGGCGATCTTCCGTGATTAACAACGACCCTGAGGATCCTGAGAGCGTAAATTTGACGACGAACCTTGCCGAGATTAACCCTCGTAAATAACGGAATAGACTTCTGAAATGACAAAGGCTCCGATACCCGAACTCTGACCCTAAAACCCATCGGACGTGATCGAACTTTGACCATTTTATGGATCGGGGATCACGGCTTCCAATCATCAGGAAGATTGTTCATTTCGTTCAGTGTCTCACACCTTGGAAGAAATTAAAAATTCCGTTCATGACTCTTCGTCGCGTTTAGGAATGACAATGAAAAATGATTGCCATGCCGATAAGTGAGGCCTGCAGTGTTACATCTCTCCGTTTGAGGTTGTGCAATAACCTTCGACCTCTGTCATCCGAGAACCCGGCGTACCTGCGTTACATTAGAGTCGAGAATGTGGCTCACACCCATTTTATCTGATTCATTCAAATGTCAAAACTATTGGCCAATATATCTTTGCATTGGTTTAGATCGAGAACGTCGCGGGTGCATTCTTGACTTTCGTTGTACTCTTCATTACAGAGAACAGCCCATGGTATGCAACGCTAGGAGAAAATGGTTTATGAAAATTATCTGTCAGTGAGTAATAAATTTAACGGTGATTAGGCATCTCCCAGATAATTACACATGCGGGTCCTATGCACAGGCGAGAGGCGAGAGCTTCGGCCTTCGGGGAGATACTTTACGATACGATATTTAGTTAATTGCTTGTCAAGTCGTTCGAACCTACCATGTAGTCAATGATGCAGGCGCGTGTCTGGATCTCATCTTACGATGCGATTAATTAAGGTAATTAAGATTTCCCACTGCACCTATGCTCGAGCCCTAACTACCACGAGCCTGTAATCACCGGACGGATACCTAATTTACACACAAAGTACATAAACGACTTCATAGTCAGGCGCATTATTCCCCACCGATGATACTTGAGACATGATTTTTATTAAAGCTGCAGGTATTGTGTTTCATCGTTAATTAACCCTCGCGTTCATAATGGATGATATTCATACATTCTACGAATAATATAAGTTCTTAAATTTCAACAATTGATTGTCAGCGTCGATCATTAATGTGTGTTTAATTCTTGAGCAAGAAGGAACCCAACCCTCGGAAGAGTCTACATGGTGTCGTTGCCCTCGGGTTTGGAGTAGCAGGTGGATCTTTGCGTCTCAGATTTGTATCAAATGAATTATAATCAAGTGTCACTGGTTCGAGCGAAATAAGCTTGTCGTATTCCCATAGGTGCGCACAATGTTAACGCTACTTCCATCAACATATGTGGATGTGGACTGGTTCTGGTTCTACATAAGATACAACGCGTTTGCGTCATTTTCCTCTCTAGGATCATATGGCTAACATGACAGATACGGCGTCGTAACTTGTTACACAAAGTCATTAGACAGCTTGTGTTGCCTGAAGCGATTCTGAATTCATTCTCGTGACCCGGACTACCGAAGAAAAAATGATGTAGCCTTTGAGTAAAGAATTCTTCAAATAAAATGAAGGGAACGAAGGCAAAAGTAGGAAACCAAAATTGCTAATAGATTCAACTTTTCAACAGGATATTTTCATCTATAAAACATGAGCTTCACATATTCGAAGGGAGAACGAAGCTTTCCCTTTCTGTATGAATTTGCGATCCAGATTACAGACGTTGATAAACTCCGAAGATAATTATTTGTAATTCCCTAATTGTATATTAGCGACGTTAATTGCTTCTTAACTGTGTTTAGCCTCCGACCATAATCATCCCTCTACCTACCCAGCAGCTCAGCCGTCCCTCCTTCGATCCACCTTAGCTCCCGACCCCATCCACCACGCGTCGGATATCCGGAGTTCCAGACTGGTCGTGATAATCACACAACCGTAGTTGACCGTTTCTTTCTGAGAAATTAATAGATTTTCCGCAAGTTTTTTTTTGCTGTATAGAAATGACCAAAAAATGATATAGTAGCTTCTCAAAGTCGATTTTATTTGATGGTCTTCGAGGTCTCAGGATTAACAATTCTCTTTATTCACGCGTTTGTCTCTGAGAATTGAAATGACAAAAACGTATTTTTCGCCACACTCTTGTCAGCGGTATTTTTGTTCGAAAAAGCCAGACTCCAGAGTAAAATGAAAGTGTAACATGAACGAAATGACAGTTCAAAGCACATTGGAATGACGATAATTGTTTTGTAAAATCAAATTACACCGGCTTACGTAATGTGGCATCGGATGTTTAGCTGGCACCGGCTAATTACCAGACGTATCTATATATTCAGGTTGATCTCTAATTAAAGAATGGCTTTATGGCTGCCACATCGCTGCCACGCTATGTCGACAAATTTGTAATGGTTTTTTTGTTCTATTTTCTTTTGGTTTTTTTTATTATCCGTTGATACACGTCGCGTGCCCGCGTTGAGGTCCGATGACAAAGAGTGATTATTTCGAGAGTAGAGGCTCTGCGGGGTCATTAATTTCGTCCATATTTAATTTGATGCGTTTCGTTTCGTTTCGTCCAGCTTTCCCGTCCATTTTTCCGACAGCTATACCTACAGCTATATGCTTTTTCATCCCCTTTACAAACCGCATATGCCGTACCTTCGCCCCCGGTTGACTGCGTTTGCGGCCCCATTCTACGCACACTTTACACATACTATTATTTCACATTAACCTTTCGCACGGCGCATTGAGCAATTGATCATTACCCACAACGTGGAGCAGCGATCATTAACCGATTGGACAAAAAAAAAACGTACCAAAATAACGGCTGAGGACGACTAAAACAAAAAATTGAACTAAATTATCAACTAATTGCTTGATTTTGAAAATAATGGTAAACATGACGGAAAGGTTCGCTCTCGTTAATATGATTACTTCAGTATCACCCATCGTATATAGCTGCAGCTTTGAATTTTTTTGTATTTTCTATTTATTTTCTGTTGCTCCCTTCACTGGTCGTTGGTTGACATGTGACGGTCGCATCAGTCAGTGTCAAGTCCTCGTCGTAATTAATGGAAACCGGGCACCGAAGCGTGTGCCATTGCTCACCGATACGATACGTACGCGATGCCAGAATCTGTGCTCAAACTTGATAGAAAATAATCACATTATTTTATGATAAATCTGATATCGTATTATCAGAAGCTAAAAATTGCTCACTTAGGTACCACAAAGAGAGCTCATTATCCCTCTTCGCGGTTCAATGCACCTGACAAAGTTCGATTATTGGCCGAGACGCCCCGGAGTGCCACCTGACTATAACACGGATCGGAAATAGATTTGCGAGACAGAAAGAAGAGAAAAATGGAATCGATGGAACAAGCAGTTGCAGATAACGCGATTTCGCAGAAACTTGTGTAAGTGTATGTCTGTACCTTTGTAAAAGCGATGAAAAGTATAAAGATACACCTCGGCATGAGAATATAATTGGTAATCAAAAGTTTCGAGTTCTTAAAAATATATGAGAAAATTGTTGGGGTGAAAAGTTTTCAAGTATCTTTTTGCTGATTCCAAAACCACCGAGAAACCCCCGACTATAAGGTACTCGAATATTTGTATAACAGATAATCAAAGCAGCCAATTATTTATTGAATAATAACGATAACAAATATCAAAATGCGAATCGATTAATTGAAAATACTTTAATCAAGACACAATTTTGATGAAACCAAGAAAAATCGTCTCATGCAATTTGAGGTAAAATCGCTCAAATAGTTTGCGAGCACTTGATAGCTCAATTTCAATTATAATGGGCCGATTGAAATGTCGATTTCCACTAGGCATTTAATTTACCCCAAGTGCGTTCAGAATTTCACCCCGAACCCCAGCTCCTCCCGATTCCTAAGAAATTACTTCCTGAATTACGTCTGGTCGAAGTCATAGTGGACAAAATCGTCCCGCGGCTACAGATCGAATCAGAGACCGGTTGATTGAATAGAATGAATAAAATTAAAAAGCCATTTGACCAACAGGTTTAAATTAGTTGTCTACCCCGAAGGTAGTGAATCAACGCGGTTGTATATTCATTCATTCATTAATTCGTTTGGGAGTGAGAGAACAAGCAGTAAGACGGCTCTATTCATTGAGGGTATATTTGACTCAGTGGTTTGAAAATTTATCTTCCCAGTAGGTTTACGGGCAAAACTAATTTAATGGATAGTGAAATAGTCCCGTTGTCGTAAACTAAAGGATCAAGATAGATGGGATCTCGTACTTGGTTGGAATTTAAATGCCTGAGGATATCGCTTTTGTTGAGAGACACAAAACACCGAAACAATTCCCAAGACCCGTCAAAACGGAAGTTATTCATGGAGACCGGAAATAAGCACTAAACTATATACCGGTCCTCGGGATTTACGACCCGCTTCTATCTCATTGGCACGGATAAACTTGAGCTATCGTAATAAAATATACCAAATTCTTTCTATAATCCCTGATAACTCAGTGAGTTCACGTTTGGGTGCCCCAATCAAGAATAACAGCTGAGCAAATTGCGAAGATATCAGAGTGTCGTAAATTTTTCCACAATAAGGGATGAAAACGACTCTTGTGACAAGGGTGGCGCCAGCATTCGGGGGTTGCTCGAAGTTCGTAGACCCAGCGACTCGGTTCACGTAGCCACCACCAGGTCGAGTTAGTCGTCGCTTTTATGAGTAGGGGATGAAAAGTTTATGCGTCGATAAAGCAGACTTCTACTGCTGCATTAAAAGCGCTTTTATCAGAAAAATAAGCTTCGAGTCGTTTCACGAATTTTCTACAATACGAAGAGTTCTTTTTTACCTGCATTATACGAGTCCCGGATGTTCCCGAGATCCGTATATAATAACTCTCAAGTTAATACGTAATATCCTATCTCAAGTCAAAAAAGGCGCTAAAAACGCTGGAAATTTTCCTTACCGTACAATAATGTTCAGAGCTAGTAAATAATGATTGATCTATGTTCTGGAATTGAGAGAAAATCGAGGATTTTTATGACTTTACAACGTTGAAATCTTTGAGTCACCGTGGAACAAAAATTTGTACGTAAATTTTGAGACAGAACAAAATCGGAAAACCAAATTTTTTTTCTGAGGGTTCTTAGAAAACTATAATTATTCGAAAATGCTTCCACATCGTCTAGATATCGATCCTCTGATAAAGAAAAAATTATTGCAAAAATTTCAATTTTTTTAATTGTCTTGTTATATTCATTCACTTTTTCGGTATTCAAAATCTGAAATCTGACTTTTGATGACACTTGTGAAAACAATCAGTGTATGTATAGAGAAGATATTCCTTTCTTGTTTCTGCAGCGATTGGAAAAAGTAGTAGAAAATTGAAAGCTCGCAAAAAAATCACTGAGCGGAACGGGGGAAAGTAGAAAGTGTGACAAAGACAGGAAGAGGAACAGGCGTTGTGCGAAGTATTGCCAAGTATCGACAAGCTCCGCTGAATATCATGGCACAATGTAAAAAATGAATATTGACTTCCGGTACGAGGTCAGGTGGCACGAACGGAGGGCGATTACAGAAGTGAAGGATCAACGTTCGAGTGGAGGTATGAGGGATGAAAGAGAACGTTGAAAAAATGAAAAACGAACAAAAAGAAAAAAAAGGAAAGTGGGAAAAAGGGGTCTGGGTGACGTCGTTTTGTATTGAATTTTTTTTCGGGCTTTTGACTCCTGCAGAATAGCCAGAGGTGTCTATAATCCGAGTGCGATACTCCACATCCTCCACTTTTACACCTCTGCACTTTTATACCCTCACCGATCATCGGGATATTCTCTGAAATTCCTGCAACCACGTTGCCGCGCAGAGTCTCACGTATCTGTACACAATTTTCAACGGAAGCTTAATTATTTCACACCGGGGGTGAATCGCGATTGTTTATATACACAGACACTTCTGATCCTGCAGAGGGATGACAAAATTGGATCGCGATCAATTGTATACCGCAGTCATTCTTCAAAGGCGTTAATGCGAACTCACTCAATGCATCGAAAGAGTAATTCTGGCGCAGAATAACGTGAGAGAATTAATTGTTCACGTCATTATTTCCACGATACTCCAACAGAATGTGGTAACAATTTTTTCCCTTTTTTTCTTCTTTGCAATATCGTCAGCGGATATTGGAATAAAATGACGGGAGGCAAAAAGTGGTCTAGCCACAACGAATAAAAAAACTAATAATTCCATGACCAAAAACGGAAACTGTTCAGTTCAAGCCCTCAAACATCCGCCACGAGGAGTAATCGATAAGCGATAATCGTTATTTGGAAGTATTGAAACGCAGGGAGCAAAGAGAGTTTGATTTCAACGGATAAAAACCGTGACCCTTTTTGTCGAAGATTCTGAGACGTACAGTTCGTACGTGTTCGGTACGTTTAAACATACGAGAGCTGAATTTAAAGACTATTTTTCTACGAATTCTGTGAATCGTGAGTCTTACCAGAGTCAGTGTACAAGTGAAGCCAGTTTGTTCAAATTTAGAATTTATTTACCTTAGCGCATACACCGCGGCCAAAGGGTCAGGTTTTGAGGTTTGAACCTGACTTCAGTCAGTTTCTGTCACTCTGATATTTCCAGGAAGTCGTATAATACCTATCACGTCGAGATCTGTTGTAACTATTTTCTAAAATCCCCGAACCGTGAACAAGCAGTTTTTTCCCCGACTGTTTTTTTCGCCAACAATTTTTACCTTGCAAATTGTTTTCCCAGAAATTTTAGAGGAATGCCATTTCTTCTCAATAGAATTATTTTCCTTATTGTATTTTTTCCTAGAAATTTTTCCCTATGAATTATTTTCCTGAAGAATTTCCAAAGAATGCCATTTTTTATCTAGGGTTTATTCCACGCTGTTTTTCCCCTAGCACTTTTTTCCTGTCACTCATTTCCACCATGAATTTGATAGGAATGCCATTTTTTTCTCCACAGTATATTTATTCCACGTTTTTCCAAATTTTTACTTCGAAGTTTTTTTCCCGGGAATTTACTAGGAATGCTATTTTTCCTCCAGCACACAATTCTGTCCATAGAAATTCCCTAGGAATGTCATTTTTTCACGAGGAAAAAAAAAATCACGATGCACGTCGAAGTTCCAGTAGAAATAGAGCGATTCTAGATGAGACAAAAGGTTCATCGTAGCAACGATTGCCTTTTTCTCCAATTGTAACAAAACGGTATCATCGCGCTTTGTAACGATGTAAGCGCAATTCCGTTTGAGCTCTTGCGTGGAATGAGCAGATGCGTCCGTCTTTGATAACCCTGAAGCAGAAGGAATGAAGGTTGTTTCGTCGTTGGTCCCAGCGACGCGAAGCATATTAAAACGCGAGTGTATATATACGAGTAGTATAGAGAAAATATGCTTTTGTTAGAGGCCAGCACGTATGAGAGTTCAAAGAGATGCCTTGGATTCTGAGCAGGGGCTCGTTCACTAATAAATTTGGTTATGCGGCTCAAGGAGAGACGGGGTACACACCGATTAACTTTTATTTCAAAGGAATTAAACTTGTTGATCGTGCTGCCGCACCCCCGGTTCTTTCCCCTATATACGCGTTTGATGAACGAGAGTAAAAGTGAGGATGCGGAATGAAGGAAAAAATCAGAGTGAAGCAAGAAAATAAGTAAAACGAGTGGAATATAAGGTACGGGTCGAGTTTTTGGTCGTAAAGCAGACCCAAGCCTATAAGTAAAACGCTGTCAAAGCGATATACGCGCTTCTGCTGCTGCTGCTTCTGCTTCTGCTCCCGCTGGATGCGCTTCAAAGTCCCATTACAGGGTTTTAATACATCTGCCGGTGACGTAAGGGGGGGTCGTTAACATAATTTACGGCAACAAGATTAACTGCATCTTTTTCAGGAACAGATCTTCTCTCACCTTAACGATAAGGCTTCAAAGGTCGAACCGTCGAAAAACGAGACGTTCAAGGACCGATAGATAACTCCTGGGAAGATGTACACCAACCTCAAAATATCGCATCGTCTACTTTCTTTCCTATTCTCTTACACACATATATCGCTCAGTTAATGCTATTGTAGCTACAACCAACAACTATTTCAAAGCCACTGCACTTTCTACACTGTGGAAATAGGAAGTAGAGTCTCTGTTAGATGGGTGCTGAACTATATACGTATAGTATGGTTTTGTCTACCCACGCATCTGATATTGATTTGCAGAATTACCAGCTAATTAAACACGGCATCGCTCGTATCGGATGCTACAATGCAACAAGTTTCACGTTCTATCTTTCGCTAGAATTTCATGATTCATGATCTTGCGGTATTATATGGTTTTGTTGGAAACTTTTTGATACAGTGAAAGCCTTATTATCACATACGATTAGCACTTTACAATTTTGTATTTTGAACAAGGGGAAAATAACTCGTTGAATTGAGGTGTCAATGGTCAGTAGATTGATACAAATTGATCAAAATTAATGCCAATTAACATGAGTTGAATGAATTGTTATCAATTAACATGATTCAATTTGCATTAAACGAATCAATTCGAATGGAGAAGGATTGAAAAAAAAATTGAATAGAACCAACGAATTAAGTTAGATTGAATTGATTAGGCAAAATTAACGAAAATTATTGCGAACTAATCGGAGTTAAATTAAATTCGGGTTCGAATTAATCTCGGTAATGTCGCAAATTTCGAAATAAATTTGAAATAATGCGAATTATAGTGAATTATAATGAATTAATCCGAATCATGGTGCATGAAATTAGATTGAGAATATGAATGAAAATTGATTCAAATTAAAAAATTGATGTGTCAACCCTCGGATTGAGTTATTTCCTCATCGATTTTGAACCAAACTTGAGGAAAATACAGAAATTTAATCGCGAATTTTAAAAAGATGCTCACAATTTTGAGTAAATTGACATTATTGAGTCTGATTCTTAAATTTGGAAAACCTTTTTGCATCTTTTCTGAATTCAAAATCGGACCCCCTGTGGAATTTATTTATTGTGTAATAGACAGAATAAAAAAAAAATTCATCAAAGAACAATTTTCAAGTTCGAAGAGTGAAATCTGTCAGTTTTATCTTTTGTGAAACTTCGATATCTGTTATGTACCGCTTTGAAGTAATTCTGGCTCAAGTCTTGATTGGGAAGTGGGTCTCCTGCCATTAGCGGAGTTTAGGGTTCCGCGATTTACGGGAGCGAAGATTAAAAGAGATTGAAAGATCATTTCATCACAGCTGTAACCTCGTGGTTTGAGCTTTACAATTTTCGAGTGATTTGAGAAAATTTCTCTCAGCAACAGAATGAGTGTAAAAGAAAAAAAAGAGGGGGAAAAAAAATCTGTAGAAGGAGGAAGCACCGCGAAGCTCGTTAAAATTCTGCGCTCCCAATCAAGAGTTGAGTCAGGAACGCGAACGCCAGGAATCAGACGCTCGACTCATTCGCCTGCATCCGACACTCTCAACTTCCGGATTGGATTGGAATACCAGGTATGAGAATTATAAGTGGCAAATCTGCGCGCAGAAACACTACCTAGGCAGGTGGGTAAGTGGCTACCTTCACCACGGTGGCCTGGAACCACCGAGCAATGTTTCATCGATATCTCAAGATTTATTTTATACGTTATGTACGCGAACAATTAAAATCCCGAGAACCTGGAGAACATTTCCCTCGATATCCACTCCGGCGATACTGAAGATCTTTTTTTTTTCTCTCGAATTCGCCTTATTTTTTTTTCACCATTTGATATCGCCAACAGAAATGTATGAAACTCGATGAAACTTTTTTTTTAGCCAAGGCAGAAAAAAACTCTTTCTCGACGACGGAATTAATTAGCCGATAAAACCTCTGGGTCGGTGTCTTAATTGAAGATGTGATAAAATGATTTTGCGCACGACTACGAAACGAGGGACGAATTACCGCTAGAATTTTTTGAATAGGAACTTGAAAATCGAGATTTTTTCACGTACTTGCAAATAGGTCAGAAGAGTTTTCATGAAATTTATCGTTTCGTAACTCTCGAGCATCGAATTAATCAAAAAACCAATAGCCTATATTTTATAAAGTACCTACTTTTAGTTCCCTACTACAGAATATCAATTTTATATTAACAACGGTATAAATTCAATGGCTTTTGGGAATATCGATGCTTTGGTATGTAATTTACGAGTTTTTATCTACTTTTTATATGATTTTATGTTTAAGATCGAATCTCTCGTGTTAGAAACATAAAATTTTCCCACCCATAGAAAATTTAACACATCTATGTGTGTGTGAGTATAAAAAAAAACTGAAACGAGTAAAGAAAAAAAGGGAGAAAATATCCGCCTGCACCCACACATTTTTTTCGTCTCGTTGTAAAAGTACTCGAAAGGCTACTGGCCCGAATTAACGCCTCGCTTTCAGGGATAAAAACGTCTTTAGAGCCAGCAGCCCCGGTATACCAGCTCCTCAGGCATAAGGATGGCGCAAACTTGAAAGATGCTTTTATCGCTCAAAGCCAGGTATGAACTTGAGGCATTGTATTCATTCAACCACTCTCCAAAGTCTAAACTACACCCACCTCTGCTTACAATCATCTCCGTGTATATTACGAGACGCTTCGGAAAAGAACGAGACGGAAAAAAATTAATTCCAAACGTAAAGAAGGTCACAAAAAAAAAATTTGAAATCTAGATCAAAGTAACTCAATTTCGAAATTTCTTTTCCCACCAAATTTCCAAACTTTGAAAGTACCGGAGTCGATTTGAATATATAATGACAGTACCTAGTCGATATCCACTTACCTTTGCTGCTGGTTGTTGTTCACGGCCGGCATCGGCGTCGGCACACGCGGAGGTGCCACCGGTATGGCTTTGCGCCGGCCACCCCCGGCTAGGGGTGGCTGGACGGTCGGCGTTACCCGACCCGTGGGCGCAATGCGACCTGCCGTTCGCATCCGTTCCGTACGCACTTCCATCTTTACCTGAAACAGGAGAATTACTTTTATACGCCCTGAAGGGTTACTTGGAGCTAGGAAAGACGATCGCATCGATTTAGAAGCAGAATAGATATTCGTACAGTTTTTTGAACTGCTCCAAACTCAGCGGTACAGAGTGCTACCTTGCAGACCGAGAACAGGCAAAAAAGTGGGTTTTTAATGCTTGTACTGGAAAACCTACAGATTGAGTTATTTTCAAAACTTGTAGTTATTAGAAACAAAATCCAATGAAGACTTCAGAGCCATTTTTCCTCCCTCTAACAACAGACTCCTCCTAAAATAATAAGTAACTCATTTTTACCCCCCCTCCACACGAATTTTCTAATTGATACACCATTCAATTAATTTGGAAAAGTGGAAAAAACGTAAGGTTTTCAAAACACAAAATACATATAGCAGCCATTGAACTGAAAGGATTTAAAAATCGTCATGTCTACACTGGATCAAATAATGTCTATCACCAAGTGAATTTGATTTATTTGACGGAAGTTATAACTTATGACAAAAAAAAAAATTTGACTCGCTGATGACCATTGCACCGAGTAAATATATTTTAATCCTAATCGAAATTTCATTCGATACAATGACATTCCATTGGATCCCAGTAGACAGATTCGCTCGATAACATACATGTAACAGTAATTCGTTCACTTGGCTCAAACCAAATTAAGGGGTTATATCCGAGTAGAATGCGTGAAAAATGGGCGAATTTTAGGAATTTTTTTCACAAAAAGTATTTGATCGATTTGAATAAACTTTGCTTCATTTGAAAGAACATCTATTGAGGTTTGGTTACAAATTTTTTTTATGTATATATATCCACTGGGATCGCTGGTATCATGGCCGGCGTAAAAAGTGTCCCTCGCTCGCACGGTT